>CATNWA010003823.1:0-18401 GCA_951230385.1 Staurois parvus | reverse complement strand
TTTCCACCCACACCTGCCAGGGATTTTCTACCTGAAACCCTTTCAATGCTCCTACACAGGTGGAAGGATGACCTTCCTGCCAGCAGACATAGCCGGGTCCCGGCCCCGGTGACACAATGGTGGTCAGAAGGGGAAACCTAAACCTCCTGTGTGGATGTAGGAAGATGGAGCTCTTTCCATTGTCTCCAGATTTGCCCCTCTGTGAATATTCCTGAGCGAGCCCTGACCCCCCCCCCCCCCCCCCCCCCCCATGACACACTCTGACCCCCCCCATGACACACTCTGACCCCCCCATGACTCACTCTGACCCCTCCCCCCCCGTGACTCACTCTGACCGCCCATGACACGCTGTGAGCATGGAGGCTGACAATCACATGACCATTCGCATCCAATGATTGGCGATGGAGCCGTTCTGATCAGTGCGGCTCAGACTTTGTTGGCGTTGCACTGATTTGGAAAGCCGTTCCTGCACTACGTTTGCCGATTTCGGGGGCGACTTGCCTAATGACTGCATGAAGTCGCATGTCTACCAAATGGTGCCTGAAGTCCGTCTGACCCAGAAATTGGGGCTGGGGGGTCTGCGCTGGTGAAGTGTTGGGGGCGACTGGTTGACGTGTCATGCAGTGAATGTGGATCTGTCCTTTTTGTAGGGATGCACCAAGATGTTCAGGGATAACTCCGCCATGAGGAAACACCTACATACACACGGTCCACGGGTCCACGTCTGTGCCGAGTGCGGGAAGGCCTTCGTGGAAAGTTCAAAGCTGAAGCGACATCAACTGGTCCATACTGGAGAAAAAAACCATTTCAGGTAATTGTTCCGTATTTTGGATGATTCTATGAGGGAGGAATAGTGATGGAGGAAATACTCTGCTGAGGTTTGTAGTTCTTCCTCTGGGAGTCGGCACACCACACGGGTCTCCAGAGATTTTGTTAGACTTTAGATCCAGAGCCAGTTCTCGGTGGAGAGAGCAAAGGGGATATCTATCCGAGATTAATGGCTGGAGAGCGTTCATTTTTGGAGGGGCGCTCCTCCACCCTCCATTGGACAGAGCTTAGTCTAGGCCCGTGTTGGTTGAGGAGCCGTCTAGAACACACACACACACGGGTCTATCGTGGGACTTCAGCTGTTGTGTAAAGTTACTCCTGAATCTTGACCATAGGGTTATATTGCCACCCACAGGAGTAGGCAGTTCCGTGCTGGGACCTGTAGTCCCATAGCCTTTTTTTGTGGGATTTTTTCCTGCGAAGATCTTTATTCCACAGCTGGACTTGGCGACGGGCTGGCTAATCTAGATCCAGTGGCCTCCCCGGTCTGGCTAATCTAGATCCAGTAGCCTCCCCGGTCTGGCTAATCTAGATCCAGTGGCCTCCCCGGTCCGGCTAATCTAGAGCCAGTGGCCTCCCCGGTCCGGCTAATCTAGAGCCAGTGGCCTCCCCGGTCCGGGTAATCTAGAGCCAGTGGCCTCCCCGGTCCGGGTAATCTAGAGCCAGTGGCCTCCCCGGTCCGGCTAATCTAGAGCCAGTGGCCTCCCCGGTCCGGCTAATCTAGAGCCAGTGGCCTCCCCGGTCCGGCTAATCTAGAGCCAGTGGCCTCCCCGGTCCGGCTAATCTAGAGCCAGTGGCCTCCCCGGTCCGGCTAATCTAGAGCCAGTGGCCTCCCCGGTCCGGCTAATCTAGAGCCAGTGGCCTCCCCGGTCCGGCTAATCTAGAGCCAGTGGCCTCCCCGGTCCGGCTAATCTAGAGCCAGTGGCCTCCCCGGTCCGGCTAATCTAGAGCCAGTGGCCTCCCCGGTCCGGCTAATCTAGAGCCAGTGGCCTCCCCGGTCCGGCTAATCTAGAGCCAGTGGCCTCCCCGGTCCGGCTAATCTAGAGCCAGTGGCCTCCCCGGTCCGGCTAATCTAGAGCCAGTGGCCTCCCCGGTCCGGCTAATCTAGAGCCAGTGGCCTCCCCGGTCCGGCTAATCTAGAGCCAGTGGCCTCCCCGGTCCGGCTAATCTAGAGCCAGTGGCCTCCCCGGTCCGGCTAATCTAGAGCCAGTGGCCTCCCCGGTCCGGCTAATCTAGAGCCAGTGGCCTCCCCGGTCCGGCTAATCTAGAGCCAGTGGCCTCCCCGGTCCGGCTAATCTAGAGCCAGTGGCCTCCCCGGTCCGGCTAATCTAGAGCCAGTGGCCTCCCCGGTCCGGCTAATCTAGAGCCAGTGGCCTCCCCCGGTCCGGCTAATCTAGAGCCAGTGGCCTCCCCGGTCCGGCTAATCTAGAGCCAGTGGCCTCCCCGGTCCGGCTAATCTAGAGCCAGTGGCCTCCCCGGTCCGGCTAATCTAGAGCCAGTGGCCTCCCCGGTCCGGCTAATCTAGAGCCAGTGGCCTCCCCGGTCCGGCTAATGAGCTCCTGGAGACCTTTTAGCTAAGTGCTGGGTTGGCTGTAACAAGCCCCATCCTGGACCAGGCAGCCAGCGACTTACACGTCTCACATGACTGGACTCCTATCTTGGGAGCGTTGCCTGCGAGCCCTGTGGGATCAGGAAGTAGCTACTCCCCTTCCCTCTCTGGACGCCATGTGAGGTACTCCCTGGGGTGGGTCGGTCCTGCGTGGTTCTCCTCCCCTACAGGCCTGGACTCCTGTAACAAACGGATTGTACCCGGCTACATAATAGCATTCCATTTTTATCCACCAGAGAAATCCCTTCCCACCAATTTTCGTCTTCCACAATCGTGCCTTGTGTGGGGCCTGCTTTGCCAGGGAGTAGTTGTCACTGTACCTATGCCAGAATGGTTCTGAGGGTTTTACTCCAATCTGTTCAGTCCCAACGAAGGTCTGAGTTTGCCTGATCCTCAACTTGAAGGCTCTGGATTGCCTGGTGCTGGTTCAGAGGTTCCAGCTGGAATCCATGCGTTTGGTGGCCTCTTTGTTGGGTGGATTTCCTGGCATTCACTGAGGATGTATACCTACCTGCATGCTCCCGTGTGCCAGGGAAATTTGGTGGTTCCTACACTTTGCGGTTGCGGACGCGTGTCATCAATTTGTGTTGCTCCCCTTTGGACTGGTGTCGCCTTCCCTGGTGTTTTCTGAGGTGCTGGCGTCAGTCCTAGCGCTGCTGTGATGCTGGGGGATTGCTACGACTGGACGACTTGCTCCTGTGGGCAGACTATCGGGTTGCACTGACAGGCTACATGGAGAATACAGTTCACTCCCTGCAGGGCTTTGGATGGGTCTTGAACCTCAGGAAGACTGCCGCAACCAGGAGATTGGAGTGTCCAGGCTTGATTCTCATATCAAGGCAGGCCAAAGTATTTCTCCTTGGTGGACAACTCCAGAAGACTCCAGGCCAACAGCTCTGGTCCTGCAAGTAGTCCTCCCTACAGTCAGGCAAGCAGGCCATGGGTCTCATGGTGTCCACCTTCAGGGCCGTCCCGTATGCATGGATCCATACCAGCGTTCCGTGAATGGGATGACTTTAGTGTCTTCCTAGCTAGACAGATTAGTCTGCAATGGTTGACATTGGCCTGCCTCCTATGGTGGATCTGGTCTCCTACCCTGTGAGCCAGGAAGTCTTTTCTTCCCCTCCACTGGATGATTGGCACAATGGCTGCCAGCCTGTCCTGCTGGGGAGGAGTCCTGGGTTCAAGATCAGCAAAAGGCCTTTGGACTCCGAAAGAGACTTGCCTACCCACCATTGTCCTGGAGCTGCGTGTGGTCAGCGGTCTCTGAAGCACTGGACAAACCACCTCCGGGGGGTCCCAGTTAGGATCCAGTCAGGTGATGGTACCGTAATGGTCTTGTCACCCACCTGGGGGGCACGAGAAGCGTGGCAGCGGCACTGGAGGCTTCCTGTCTTTTTGAAGCGGACGGAATGGCACATTCCCGGCATCGATACTTGGCAGGTGGACTATCTCAGTCCCCCAACGCTGGACTAGGAGGAGGGGTCCCGACAACCAAATGTATCTGGTTAGGTCCTCCTGCCTTGGAGACTCCTGGCCTTGGATCTTCTGGCATCCTTCCTCCACAGGGAGGTGCCACGGTTTGTGGAGAGTGTAGGACCCCCCTGGTGGATGCAACAGATGCACTGCTGGCCTCATGGGACCTGTATCCAGGGCCACTATTAGATATCATGGGGCCCCGTACAGCATACCTGACGGGCCCCCCCCCCCACCGCCAGAGAAAATATCAATTATATTTATGGTAAAAGTACACTAAAAACATTATTAATGGACACAATCCCACCAACATTCCTGTGGAATCTAAATGATAAAACTGTGTGTGATGGAGGTGTTGGGGCGCATTCACGTGGGTGCCGGGGGCGCATAATCACGTGGGTGCCGGGGGCGCATAATCACGTGGGTGCCGGGGGCGCATAATCACGTGGGTGCCGGGGGGGCGCATAATCACGTGGGTGCCGGGGGGGGGGGGCTCAATCACGTGGGTGCCGGGGGGGGGGGGGGGGGGGGGGCTCAATCACGTGGCTGCCGGGGGGGGGGGGCTCAATCACGTGGCTGCCGGGGGGGGGGGGCTCAATCACGTGGCTGCCGGGGGGGGCTCAATCACGTGGCTGCCGGGGGGGGCTCAATCACGTGGCTGCCGGGGCCTGTAGAGTGGGAATCTGCAGTTTGTGGCTGGAGCCGCTTGCAGGCAACCGATGTTACATGATGGAAACGCTGCAGGTCCTAATCTGACAGGCATATGGGTGCAGGTGTACAGCCCTGAACACAGACAGCATTCAGGGCCACTTCCCCACGCCTGCACACCTGTCACATGACAATCTGTGTTCATACAGCTGCTGTGTCCCCATAGTGTAATAGGTGGCCCCGGGCACATGAACAACCCCCTCATTCATGCTGTACAGCCGAGGACCCGTGTGAATGGGGCATGTTGGACTTTTTGGGTTCCTTAGCTCATTACTTTCAATGTGCTGCCTAACGTGTGGGAACATGCAGGAGTACTGCAGGCAGATTGTACACGTGTGGGAACATGCAGGAGTACTGCAGGCAGCTTGTACACGTGTGGGAACATGCAGGAGTACTGCAGGCAGATTGTACACGTGTGGGAACATGCAGGAGTACTGCAGGCAGCTTGTACACGTGTGGGAACATGCAGGAGTACTGCAGACAGATTGTACACGTGTGGGAACATGCAGGAGTACTGCAGGCAGCTTGTACACGTGTGGGAAACATGCAGGAGTACTGCAGGCAGCTTGTACACGTGTGGTGCACCTAACCGCACAGTAGTAGTGTGGGTGCCATGCGTTTTGGTGGCTGCGTCTGTGTTCACTAGACGTGTGGCAGTACAATGACGTATTCGCGGTGCCTGCGCACATCTGCAAAGGGCATGGCGTGTCTTCTCTGCGCAGGACAATGCGTTCTCTTACATGCGTTTCTGCACCACAAATGGTGTGAACAAGTCCTAAGGGCTGGAAATGCAGTCTAGTTGTGTTCCAGATACATTTTTGCATGTGTGTTTTTAGCGTGTACTGGCGCGGTTTTTAGCGTGTTCCAGTTAATTTTCCCCCTCTTTCTAAAATTTCATTACGGACGTGCGTTCCGATATTACCGGGTTGCAGTACAATTCTGTGCAGAAAACGCACCACAACTGCAAGCACTGATGTCAGCTGACATGGACAACCAGATCACCAACTTTCTGTGCGTTTTGGATGCAGAAATCCAACTGAAACGCATGGAGGGTGTCCCGGCCCTCAGGGTGGTCAGAGGGGGCGGGCCTGGCCAGGAATTGTGAATCCAATCAGAATGGAGGTGATGGGGCAGCAACCAGATCAGGAAATAGTCACAAAGAGTGGGCGCTGATATATAGATTTGGGGGAACAAGTGATGACAAGGGGGGTGCATTGGGAACAGGTGATGGGGGAGGGGAAGAATAGGTGATGTGGGGGTGGGGGGGGTATTGGGAACAGGTGATCAGGGGGGAGGGGAAGAATAGGTGATTATGGGGGGGGAGAATAGGAGATGGGTGTGGAAGAATAGGTGATTGGGGGGGTGTCAAGGATCCGTTAAACCATCACCCTGTCATGTGTCCCCCACACGCCACGCCCACAGCGACTAGCTAACCGTGATGCACGCGTGCGGCCGTGACAGGGAGGTAAAGAGGGGATAATAAAGGGGATTTACACTTAAATATCTCAAACCGTATATAAGATCAGCCGTGATACCCTCCACAGCCCGCACTACCTCTGCCCACCACCAGATGGAGACTCCACTCTAATCCAGAGGGCTGACCACACCCCGCACTACCTCTGCCCACCACCAGATGGAGACTCCACTCCAATCCAGCTGGTCGACCACACACTGGCAGATACGATCTTACATACAACCTGGTGCCCTGATTAGAGTTGAGGACCAGCTTAGTAATCGCACCCTTCTAGAGTCCCTTCAGCTATCCTACAGCTTGAACCCCGATGTTATCACCCTTCCACTGTCCACACACCCCCACACCAGACACACCCCTCCCCCCCACCCCCTTCCCCACACCCCACCCACACCAGACGCTACCTTTGTGGTGTGGGTGGGTGTGGGGGAGGGGGTTGTGGGGGGTGTGGACAGTGGAAGGGTGATAACATCGGGGTTCAAGCTGTAGGATAGCTGAAGGGACTCTAGAAGGGTGCGATTACTAAGCTGGTCCTCAACTCTAATCAGGGCACCAGGTTGTATGTAAGATCGTATCTGGCAGTGTGTGGTCGACCAGCTGGATTGGAGTGGAGTCTCCATCTGGTGGTGGGCAGAGGTAGTGCAGTGTGTGGTCAGCCCTCTGGATTGGAGTGGAGTCTCCCCCCGGTGGTGGGCAGAGGTAGTGCAGCTGTGAAAAGGTATCATGGCTGATCTTGTATACGGTTTGAGATATTTAAGTGTAAATCCCCTTCATTCCCCCTCTTTACCTCCCTGTCACGGCTGCACGCGTGCGTCACGGTTAGCTAGTCGCTGTGGGCGTGGCGTGTGGTGGACACGTGCCAAGGTGATCATTTAACGGATCGTTGACAGTTGGTGGCAGCGGTGGGATCTGCTTAGTACATTAGTGGTTTAGTCATGTCCCCCGTGTAGTGAAGGTTGGACGCTCGATAGAAGTGACACCTACAGAAGATCACTCCGTGCATAATAATTGTTTTGTAGAAGACATACTTGGCTATTTGCTCCCCTCCCCCCCTCCCTCCCCCCCCCTTCCATGGAACCCTGCAACTGTGCCGCTCCAGATGACTGCGGGAATCGATGGAACCCCCCAACTGTGCCACTCCAGATGACTGCAGGAATCGATGGAACCCCCCAACTGTGCCACTCCAGATGACTGCGGGAATCGATGGAACCCCCCAACTGTGCCACTCCAGATGACTGCGGGAATCGATGGAACCCCCCGACTGTGCCACTCCAGATGACTGCGGGAATCGATGGAACCCTGCAACTGCGCCACTCCAGATGACTGCGGGAATCGGTGTGACTCTGTTCTCAAACCCTCTCGGTACAAGAGATCAGAGGATCTTTCTCTGGGAACAAACCTACAGCTTTTGGGAGGTGATGACCCCGAGGGGCAGTTTCGTCTCATTTCCGCGTTACTACAAATTGAGAGAAGGTACCAACAGTGGGTGGAGCAAACTGAGAGGAGGCACAAAGCCGAGAGGGTCCAAGTCCAGCAGGGGAATGCATTGTTACCTCCATCTGCATCAAGAACTACAAGGGCCAGACCTACATTTTATGGAGACCTGGAAGGGTGTTACCTGTAACCAAGTGGACATTACTCACGGCCCAAACCTGAGGATATCCATCCCACCAGCAAGTGTGGAAAATGTACCCCCTACTGTGTTTCTTGTTGGAGAGAATGGAGGAGGCCGAGCGGATATCCGGCCACCATTTACTACAAGTAACAGCGTTACAGTTGGACTCCAAGGTACGGGATCAGAGAAGGTCCTAGCTCGTCCAGAATTGAGGAGCTGTGAGGATGGGGTCCCAGTGAAAGCCATGGCTGTCACAGGGGTTGGAGGAGCCATCTCTGCTGTGCCTATGGCTTGTGTTTCTTTGAGCCAGGAGTCTGGAAGTCAAGTGGAAGAAGTGGGCAGAGCAGATCCCACTAATGAAGGAGGCCATGTGGACAGCCTGCAGCCAGTCACCGCAGGCAACAATGTTTCAGCTGGACTCCGAGATAAGGGACCCGAGGATATCCTAGCCCTTCCCGGATGGAAGAGTCGTGAGGATGGGGTCCCAAAGAAAGCCACAGTTATCATAGGGGTTGGAGGAGTCACCCCTGTACTACCTACAGCTTGTGTTGCTTGGCCCCAAGGATCCAGAAGCAAAGTGAGAGAAGTGGGCGGAGCAGATACCACGAACATACTGTCGGGTACTGACCTGGGGCGGTTGGTAACCCAGAACAAGTCAAAGTCAACACCCCTGAAGTCTACATTTCCACCCGAGGCCTCGGATTCATGTAATGTACTGTTGAGTGACTCAATGCACACTGGGAATTCTGGAGGGTCAGGGGGTGAAGGACTGTGTACCAGGGCCTGGCTCTAGTGGATGTCTGGAGTCAAGGCCTGGAGAAGAGTTTAAAATCACAGAGGACTCTGCAACTGATAATGTTTTATGTGATGATGAATGTAATGACATGTGCAAAGCAGACCTTCCCTCTGCTGCAGTGGTGACTCGGGGTGCCCGCCAGGTGCCCCTGGACCAGTCATTGTCCACTGCTACAGAGGAACTGTCTGTGGAAGGGCCCAATCTAGCTTGGTTGGACCCTTGTGAACCTGGCCCAGAGGGCCTAAGGTCTCCTCAGACTGTTGTCCACCTGGCACCTGTGGGTTTCAGTAGACCAGTGTTGTGTGCCCCTCGCCCCTTGTGGGATGAAGTTCTCTGTTGTCTGCTCCCCTGACACCACAGATACCAGTAATGCCATTTTGGATCCTGGACTGTGGAGCACAGAGGAGGGACCACAGGGTGAGGGTTTAAGTCTGACTCTTTCTGACTCTACCCCCTCAGTAGCTGGGGGCTGAAGGCACTGAGTTTCCAGAGGCTGTTACATTTGATGCCAGCCCAGAGGCGCTCAGGTATGCCGACAGATGCTCTGCTGAGGACGGAGTAGAAGTGAGTGACGTGGGTCGGAGGACAGCCCCTGGTGCGTGACGTGGGTCGGAGGACAGCCCCTGGTGCGTGACGTGGGTCGGAGGACAGCCCCTGGTGCGTGACGTGGGTCGGAGGACAGCCCCTGGTGCGTGACGTGGGTCGGAGGACAGCCCCTGGTGCGTGACGTGGGTCGGAGGACAGCCCCTGGTGCGTGACGTGGGTCGGAGGACAGCCCCTGGTGCGTGACGTGGGTCGGAGGACAGCCCTGGTGCGTGACGTGGGTCGGAGGACAGCCCCTGGTGCGTGACGTGGGTCGGAGGACAGCCCCTGGTGGAATCCTTCCTCCTGTAACCTTCCCCTCTGTCACCAGTCGCGGGTGCTGCCAGTGCAGACTCATTGCTGTGTGTTGCAGAGGGACGTCTGCAGGATGTTGGGGCAATTTCAGCCCAATCAGTGTCTTCCGCTGCAGCTGACATCACTGAGTCCTTCCAGGCTGATAGGTCTGAGGTTGGCCCGGAGGAGCTCAGGGGTGGTGCTGACAGATGTTCTGCTGAGGAGGACAGAGTAGAAGGGCGTGGTACGGGTCAGAGGATGACCCCGGGTGGAATAAAGTCTTCTCTGGATCTATCCTTTGCCCCCACAGCTATGAGTATCATGATTGAGGGTTCATTGCTGTGCACAGCAAAGGGAGGATCACAGGATGATGGGGGAACACTGACCCCCTCGGAATCTGCTTTATCAGAGACTGGAGCTGACAACACTGCATTCTTGCTGGCTGATAGGTTGGATGTCAGGCTGGAGGAGCTCAGGGGTTGTGCTGACCAGTCTCTGGCTAAGGCAGAAGGAGCAGAAGTGTGGGAGACAGGTCCAAGGGTGGAGGTTCTGGTATCCAGGCCATGGAACCAGGTCCAGATCACCCAGGAACAACCTTATGTCAGGCTCAGGCATCTGGGTGTCGCAGCTGATAGAGAACCACCAGATGACCCTGGCCAGTGGCTGGAAATGATGACAGCGCACAATGACAGGTTTGCCAGTACCCGTCCAGTCGATAGTCGGTGGCCAGCAGATGAAATGGATCCGCGGGGGGATCTGCTGGCCAGTGGTGACCCAAACCCTTTGGGATCAGTCAGAGAGCTGGGCAGAAGCCCTTCCCAATCGGCAGGGGGATGGGCTGAGCTGTCAGCGGTGTCAAACTTTAGTTGGGAGAACTTCCCCCCCCCCCCCCCCCCAACCTCGGGAACCTTCCATGTAGACGCGTTAGCCGACCCGTTTAGGCTCAGCTATGCGTCATCTGGAGGAGGGGAGATGTAACGGACATGTAAGATTTATTGTACCGGACATGTCAGATTTGAGTGGAAATATGGAATCAGCCATGACAGGTGAGTAGATGAGATTAGGCCACGCCCTTTCATTACAAAGGTGTGTTCAGGAACAGTCTGGTAATTAGGATGTATATTGAGCCCCTGGGCAGTAGGGAAATGAATAGAAGGTACAAGCAATGGTCATCCATGGATCTGGGATCAGATGTGTATGTATACACAATTACTGCATAGGCCTTACAGACCCAATCATCATTTAGCATCAATTAGTCTAAAGCCCCGCCTCCTGGAGGTGACTCCTTTCTGTGTGTCAATCAGGTTATCACTTTCTGGGAAAGCCAGTGACAGCAGACAGACTGTGTGCCTGATGTGGAAGCTCTATAGGTAATATTCACATCAAAGGGGGATGTTTAATCTCTTATAAAAGCTGAATGTTAGTTGCAGAGAGATGAACATACTCCCTTCTTGTAGGGCGCTCTGTGCGCTGCATCTGCATATGAAAATCACATTTGTGGCTTGGGGAGGAAGCCAGGGAAATGCATGGAATGATTAGATGACGCGACAGTCGGATGGTGTTTGGTACTGTTGCGATCCGGCTGACGCGCTGGTGTCAGAAATCTAATCCCCGACTTGGTGTTCAGGCCAGTCTTGGCCCAATTGAACTTGGGCAGGTCCACGCATGGTACCTCTTGTGGGTAGGTCAGGACCACCTCCCCCAGAGTCAATTGGCCGGAGATATGACCCCGAACTTAAATACACAGAAGTTCACTAATTAATTTTAAGATTTAATTTCCCAAAGTGGGCGGGGCATAAAATATGTACAAAATATAACAAGTTACAGAAATACAAAAGATATAAGAAGAGACACAAATGACTGATTACTATAAAATAAAAGGGAATAAAAAGACAGAATAACACTTTATCCTGCGGCTGGAGCAAGCCAGAAACTCAGCAATCCATTGGTCGATCGAACCAGCTCCGTACGGATCACAAATGTCCGTGTACCCAATTTATTGGGATTAGGACATGGGCGGGACATTAGTCTCCGGCCAATTGACTCTGGGGGAGGTGGTCCTGACCTGCCCACAAGAGGTACTGTGTGTGGACCTGCCCAAGTTCAATTGGGCCAAGACTGGCCTGAACACCAAGTCGGGGATTGGATTTCTGACACCAGCGCGTCAGCCCGATCGCAACAGTACCAAACACCATCCGACTGTCGCACCCCCGCGTCATCTAATCATTCCATGCATTTCCTGGCTTCCTCCCCAAGCCACAAATGTGATTTTCATATGCAGATGCAGCGCACAGAGCGCCCTACAAGAAGGGAGTATGTTCATCTCTCTGCAACTAAGATTCAGCTTTTATAAGAGATTAAACATCCCCCTTTGATGAATATTACCTATAGAGCCTCCACATAAGGCACACAGTCTGTCTGCTGTCATTGGTTTTCCCAGAAGGTGATTACCTGATTGACACACAGAAAGGAGTTACCTCCAGGAGGCGGGGCTTTAGACTAATTGATGCTAAATGATGATTGGGTCTGTGAGGCCTATGGAGTAATTGTGTATAATACACATCTGACCCCAGATCATTTGGTTGTACCTTCTATTCATTTCCCTACTGCCCAGGGGCCCCATATACATCCTAATTACCAGACTGTTCCTGCACACACCTTTGTAATGAGAGGGCGTGGCCTCATCTACTCACCTGTCATGGCTGATTCCATATTTCCACTCAAATCTGACATGTCCGTTACAATAACTTTTACATGTCCGATACAGGGGGGAATAGGTGATTGGGGGGGTGTGTGGAAGAATAGGTGATTGGGGGAGGGAGTAAGTGACCATGGGGGGGGGGGGGGGGGGGGGGGGTATTGGGAACAGGTGATGGGGAGGGGAAGAATAGGTGATTTTGGGGGGGGGTGGAAGAATAGGTGATTGGGGGGAAGAATAGGTGACGGGTGGGAGAATTGGTGATGACTAGGGGGTTGTTGACAGGGGGGGGGGTGGAGAATAGGTGATGACCGGGGGGGGGAATCAGGGGAGAGATTTGTAGCTGTGTGCAGGAACAGATCCGCGGTCCGGGGGAGAGGAACAAAGTTGCAAACAGAAGGAAAGGTGACGTGTGAACCGCGTGGCGCGAACATTCCCGACATTGAGCTGCTGTGCGATAGAATGACAGGAGGCTGCAGATGGGGTTGTCATCTGCCTGGCCCCCCCTCTGCAGCTGATGGGGGCCCGGGGGTACCCCCTTATCAGCGGCCCTGCCTGTAGCATCTCATGCCTTCCCTCCTCGCCTGCTGTGCGGGATCTCAGGATGGAGGGTGAAGGGATCTGGCATTCTGGTATCTTCCGAGGGCTCTGTGGACCGCTGATGTGATGTAGCTGGTCAGGGACCCCCCATGGATGGTTGCATCTTTGAGAAGACCACCTATCCCAGGGTCTGGCCCCCACCCTGCATTGCCGTCTCTGACCTTGATGGGATGGTTATTGAAGGGCCGGGTTTGTGGGGTTTGGTGTTCCCGGCCATGTTGAAGGCTTTCAGGCCCATCTCTCAGGAGAGATCTCTGCACCCGGAAGGCTTGTATTGTAGGGGGTCTCCACTCTGTTCTTTCACAGTGGCCTGGGTGTGTGGTCTGTTGGACAGGAGGGGGGGTGTGGTCTGTGGGAGGGGCAGGGTGGGGGTGGGGTCTGTGGGAGGGGGTGGGGTCTGTGGGGCGAGTGGGGGAGGGCGTGCGGTCTGTCAGACAGGAGGGGGGGTGGGTCTGTGGGAGGGGCGGGGGGTGGGGTGGGGTCTGTGGGGCGTGTGGGGGAGGGCGTGCGGTCTGTCAGACAGGAGGGGGGGTGTGGTCTGTGGGAGGGGCGGGGTGGGGTCTGTGGGAGGGCGTGTGGTCTGTGGGACGAGCGGGGGAGGGCGTGTGGTCTGTGGGACGAGCGGGGGAGGGCGTGTGGTCTGTGGGACGAGCGGGGGGAGGGCGTGTGGTCTGTGGGACTAGCGGGGGAGGGCGTGTGGTCTGTGGGAGGGGGGGTGTGGTCTGGGATGAGTGGGGTGGGGGTGTGGTCTGTGGGCCGAGTGGGGTGTGGTCTGTGGGCCGAGTGGGGGGCGGGTGCTCTCTGTGGGCCGAGTGGGGGGCGGGTGCTCTGTGGGCCGAGTGGGGGGCGGGTGCTCTGTGGGCCGAGTGGGGGGCGGGTGCTCTGTGGGCCGAGTGGGGGGCGGGTGCTCTGTGGGCCGAGTGGGGGGCGGGTGGGTCAGTCCCTGCCCCTTGTCTAACCCCTCCCCCTTTGTCTTGCAGTGCACATTTGAAGGCTGTGGAAAGCGATTCTCATTGGACTTCAATCTGCGCACGCACGTGCGGATTCACACCGGGGACCGGCCCTATGTTTGTCCCTTTGACGGCTGCAACAAGAAATTTGCCCAATCGACGAATCTGAAATCTCACATTTTAAACACACGCCAAAGCCAAGAACAACCAGTGACACTTCGGAGACGTCACCCCGCTCGGCGGCATTGTGACAGGTGTATGCTCAGAATACGCCCCTCCCCCCTTTGTATATGATCTCCCAGGATACATTTTAAAGAAGCTTCTTCTTGGTCTCAGAGACAATTTTGATAAAGTACTGTAGTGGATTCTTCAATGGACTTGTCAGGCTCTGTGCCCCTCCCCCTCCCCTCCCCCCATTTCAGTGTTTTTGTTTTGTAAATTCCCCACAGCCCTGCAGAAGAGTAAGTAGCCCCTCCCTCCTCCCCGCCCTGACTCCACCCTGTCCTCGGATGGGCACACCTCCACGCGGACGCTCACCTGTTGAATTATTTTTTTATTTTCTCTTTTTGGGGTGTGCATATTGTACGCCCCCCGGGGATCCGCTGAGCCGTGTGATTGAGGGCGAGGACTTTGCTCGCCGTAGACACTCGCTGGACTCGCCGCGTTCCTCAATACTTCACAAGGATTTCTCCTGGAAGAAAAAAAAAAACACAAAAAAAACAGAAAAAAGGAACAAAAAAAAAAAAGTTTCTAATAGGTTTTGTTTGCTCTTCATTTTGGTTGTATTTTTAGATGTTGCCACCTTTTGTATAATTGTAGCGTATATGGCCGTATTGGATCATGTCCCGCCCGTATTGGATCATGTCCCGCCCGTAGTACACGTGATTGACCGTAGTGATGATGAACTCCACTTTTAGCCCAATGATGGGGGATGGGGGGGAGGGGCAGACACGGGGGTCAGTTGCAGGATTCGGAGTTGTAGATCCAGGTTTTCAGTTTCCTTTATTCCCCTCCCCCCTCCCGGGTCTGTGGTTGGCCTCCTCTCCCAATCTGTGGCACTTCGTGTCCATGGAATGGGGTGCGGACTCCCGGCCTCCCCTGCAGTGCCTTTGTTCCCATCCCAGGAGGAATACGATCTTCTGTCCTCTGATTGGCCGAGTCCAGCATGACAGTACACCAATAGCCGCCAGTCCTTTGCTGGAAGCTGCCATTCATGTGACCCCTGAGGAGGAACTTCTTTATGGTGCGTGTTCTGATCCTGCCAGAAATCTTGTGACCCGACAACTTCCTGTGCAGTCAGTTATATTGTCCTCTTCTGGATTTGACTACAGAACCCCCCCCCCCCCCCCCTCTGTTATGGGGGGGGGGGGGGCTGTAGCTCTGTCCTGGGTGACCTCACTGATTCCTACCTACAGTATGATGGGAATGTTGTCACCCTGACAGGAAGTATGGTATGGGCCGGAGTCACCCAGAGAAAACGTGGAAGGAAGGTAATGCAGCCACCACACCGAGGGCTGCTGTGTGCGCGTGTATGCTGTGTGCGCGTGTATGCTGTGCGTGTATGCTGTGCGTGTATGCTGTGTGTGCGTGTATGCTGTGCGTGGCTGCAGTGTGCGCGTGTATGCTGTGCGTGTATGCTGTGTGTGCGTGTATGCAGTGTGCTGTGCGCGTGTATGCTGTGCGTGGCTGCAGTGTGCGCGTGTATGCTGTGTGCGCGTGTATGCTGTGTGCGTGGCTGCAGTGTGCGCGTGTATGCTGTGTGCGCGTGTATGCTGTGTGCGCGTGTATGCTGTGTGCGTGTATGCTGTGCGTGGCTGCTGTGTGCGCGTGTATGCTGTGCGCGTGTATGCTGTGTGCGCATGCTGTGTGCGCGTGTATGCTGTGCGTGGCTGCAGTGTGCGTGTATGCTGTGCGTGTATGCAGTGTGCTGTGCGCGTGTATGCTGTGTGCGCGTGTATGCTGTGCGTGTGTGCGTGTATATTACCCCTGATCTCTGGGTGTGGTTTAGTATGGTATATCTCGGACCGGCACACGCATGTATATCCCATACCTGAGCGATCGCCGCGGACGCTGCAAATCGCTGAATGAGTCCGCATTACTCCGAGGATGGAAGGGATCTTCCTGGGCTGAGCACTTCCCTTCTATGTCATTCCCAGCGCGGGGAGCTCTGCCACCATTCACAGAATGTCTTGTGTGTTTAATGACCAGAGGTTCTCTGATTGGATGAGGGGGAGCCTGTGATGTCATTGCCTTGCCTCTCCCCTCCCTGTGGTCGGTGTTCAGAGGGGAATCTGCTTGGCCCAGGACTCGGAGGATCCCTGCTGTCCCTGTAATAGCACCGACTACTACAGAGAGATTCGACTTCCACAGTGATGACTCGGGTACACGGGTCCGACACGGACACACACGGGTCCGACACGGACAACCACAGGTCCAGGCTGTGCAATGATCAGACCTGGATCTGGCTTTAACCCCTAATTCCTGGGATTGGCCCCTCGATGACTCCGGGGTTCCTGCATAGTCCTGTGAAGTCCGTCTGGGACAGAGAATGGCAGTTTTGTATCAAAGGCTTTTCAGACTGGCATTTGGCTTCAGCATTGTGCTCCCTCTAGCGCCTACCGCTGGTATGAAGGCTGTACTACACTTTGCCTGTGCCAGTAAACCTACACTGCATCGGCAGCTAGAGCCCTGTAAATGAATGACCCCTCCCCCTCCTTCGGATCCTCGTTTTCCCTCCCGTTAGTACTGCGATCTCCTCATCTTCTGATTACTGTCCTTGGCCCTGCCTGTACGTTACATTAGAAGGTGTTCCGGCCCCGCCTGTACGTTACATTAGGAGATGTCCCGGCCCCGCCTGTACGTCACGTTGGGAGGTGTCCCGGCCCCGCCTGTACGTTACATTAGGAGATGTCCCGGCCCCGCCTGTACGTCGCGTTGGGAGGTGTCCCGGCCCCGCCTGTATGTCGCGTTGGCAGGGGTCCCAGCCCCGCCTGTACGTCGCGTTGGGAGGTGTCCCGGCCCGTACGTCGCGTTGGCAGGTGTCCCGGCCCCCGCCTGTACGTCACGTTAGGAGGTGTGTCCCGGCCCCGCCTGTACGTCGTGTTTGGGAGGTGTCCCGGCCCCGCCTGTACGTCGTGTTGGGAGGTGTCCCGGCCCCGCCTGTACGTCGCGTTGGCAGGGGTCCCAGCCCCGCCTGTACGTCGCGTTGGGAGGTGTCCCGGCCCGTACGTCGCGTTGGCAGGTGTCCCGGCCCCGCCTGTACGTCACGTTAGGAGGTGTCCCGGCCCCGCCTGTACGTCGTGTTGGGAGGTGTCCCGGCCCCGCCTGTACGTCGTGTTGGGAGGTGTCCCGGCCCCGCCTGTACGTCGCGTTGGGAGGTGTCCCGGCCCCGGCTGTACGTCACATTATTGTAGCTGTATGATGACCTGTCAGTCTCTAGCACGGTCTACCCACAATGAAGATATAACAGGACGGTATGGAAGTGGGCTGGCCTGGGTATTGGGGGGCAGTATATAGGGCCCCCCCCCCAGTCAGCCTGAATTCAGAAAGTAACTGCATGGAGACTTGTGCATGAGGTTGTTCCTCTCCTCCCAACCCCCGCCAAGGTTTTACCAATGACATTTCTCCATCTCGGTGAGCGTTTTATCCGGTATGAATTTGCTGATTGGATCCTTTGGATTGGTCTGAACTGTCGCTCAAGAAAGTTTCTTTCCTGTGTTACTCTGGAGCACCGGGCATACTTTTGTATTTTAATACTGTAAATACATTTATTTCCCAAAAACAATCTCCGCCTCCATTTCTTTACTCCATCTTTGCTTCCAATTTGCTGTTATTGATTGTCTCCTTCATATCCGAGTGATGATGGTTTGCTGATCGCATTTCTCTCTGGGCTTTCAGACGTTTCTCCGGGAACGGGATCTGCCAAGTGTGTCATGGTTCTCCGGGAATGGGATCGGCCAAGTCTGTCATGGTTCTCCGGGAATGGAATCGGCCATGTCTGTCACGGTTCTCCGGGAATGGGATCGGCCAAGTCTGTCATGGTTCTCCGGGAATGGGATCGGCCATGTCTGTCACGGTTCTCCGGGGACGGGATCGGCCATGTTCATGTCGTGGTTCTCCGGGGACGGGATCGGCCATGTTCGTGTCGTGGTTCTCCGGGGACGGGATCGGCTATTTTCGTGTCGTGGTTCTCCGGGGACGGGATCGGCCATGTCTGTCGTGGTTCTCCGGGGACGGGATCGGCCATGTCTGTCGTGGTTCTCTGGGAATGGGATCGGCCAAGTCTGTCATGGTTCTTTGGGAATGGGATCGGCCAAGTCTGTCATGGTTTCTCCGGGAATGGGATCGGCCATGTCTGTCACGGTTCTCCGGGAATGGAATCGGCCATGTCTGTCACGGTTCTCCGGGGACGGGATCGGCCATGTTGGTGTCGTGGTTCTCCGGGGACGGGATAGGCCATGATCGTGTCGTGGTTCTCCGGGGACGGGATCGGCCATGTTCGTGTCGTGGTTCTCCGGGGACGGGATCGGCCATGTTCGTGTCGTGGTTCTCCGGGGACGGGATCGGCCATGTTCGTGTCGTGGTTCTCCGGGGACGGGATCGGCCATGTTTGTGTCGTGGTTCTCCGGGGACGGGATCGGCCATGTTCGTGTCGTGGTTCTCCGGGGACGGGATCGGCCATGTCTGTCGTGGTTCTCCGGGGACGGGATCGGCCTTTTCTGCCGCGGTTCTCCGGGGATGAGGATAGCACAGATTTCACGATGTCGCTGACGTC
>CATNWA010003822.1:0-17662 GCA_951230385.1 Staurois parvus | reverse complement strand
TTAATTACTTGGAAATTGATGGAGTAATGGTACTCGGGAAACAGTAAAGGGAAAAAAATGTTAAACCTCTACGGGACAATTTTAGGGTACAATTCTGGGGCTCCAACGGGGTTTGATGTTTTTGGACCTGGAAATTAAAACCCCACAGGCTTATTGGGAATGCCCTTTAAAAAGAACATCGGGGGCAGCGTGCCATAAATGTTTAATTTATTGTTAGCTATAAAAGCAGCACATACGGGAAAAAATTTAACAACGCTCAATTTTAAAAGAGCAAATTTTTCCCAAGGCTGAGAGCTGCTCCCAAGATTTAGACTGGAAGGGAAATATTGGCTAATAAACAAAACCAGAAAAGGGGGTTCTTCAAAAAGACTGTATGTGAACACACTGCAAATATTTCCATGGGCAAAATTTAAAAAAGGCTAAATAGCCCTTTTGGGGGCTACGGAAAAATTTTAAAAAAGCTATAAAAATGGGAAAAAAGAGCTTTTTTAAAAATATAAAAATGAAGGGAAAACGCTTATCGTTTAAACAGTACAAAAAATAAACAAATATGCAAAAAGGAAAAAAAAAGGCCGCTTTAAAAAAATTGAAAATGAGGACAGATTGAAAAAGTTTGGGGGACCAACCCCAAAAATGTTTAAAATATATTAATAGTAAGAAGGCCCGGTCCGGCATGTAGGGCCTTTACAAAATAATCTAAGTGGGTGACGGGGGACAAAGAAAAGGAAATTTTTATTAAATACCTTTTTTCCCATAATGGGCAGGTATTGACCAGCTCCAGATGATCCACTTTGGCTCACATTGTATGACCCAAAAATATTTAAAAAAAGACCCTTTTGTGAGTTCTTGCGGGAAAAAAAAATATTTTAGCAACAGACAGCAGGATTCAGAAAGAAAAGAGTTGCAAAAAATTGAATTTTTTTTTTATGAGGAATGAGAAAACCTTGGACAGAGGGGTGGCGGTGGGCGTGGGATACTTGATTTTGAAAAAACATTTTAACAGTTTCCCCCCCAAAATGGCTAAAATGTAGATAAAGTCTACAGGCTTGGGAAAAATCTGTATGTAAAAGGATAGAAAAATCCCAAAGGGCGTATTCAGAGAGTAGTGGTTAAAGATTCATACTTGATGGTCTAGGGGTTCCCAGGTTACCCCCAAAGGGTTTAGGTTGGAACCCTTACTTTTATATATTATAAACGATATAGGGTTATGGGATATAGATCCCTTTCAGTCATTGCAGGATGGACAACCAAGCTGTGCAGTGGAATAACGTCCTTACAGGTTGTCTCAATTTTACATGCCAGGGACTCGATGCACTGGTTAATTGGGAAACTATGTGGCAAATGAGTTTTAATGTTGATAAATGTAAAGTGTCTGCACTAATGGAATATGCATGCTGCATCATACATACTAAGGGGTAGGAGTACACACTGGGGAATCAATGGTGGAGATGAGATTCTGGGAGTTTCTGGGTAGATCAAAAGCTTTATAATGGCCATTCACATGCACAATCTGGCTGTTTCTAAAGTGAGCAAAATTCTCTCTTGTATTTAAAAGAAGGTATAGGACTCCCAGAGAGAGAGAGATATCATTATTACCTCGGTAACAACATTATTAGTAAGACTTCATATGGACTATGGCAGTTCAGTTTTTGGGACACACAACTTCACAAAAAAAAAAACATTGGGGTATACCGAGAAGAAAAGATAGAAAGTTATAGAGAAAAGGGCAACCAACTGATATGTGGCATGAAGGTAGATCAGTATGAAGAAAGGATTAGAGGAACTGAATTTTTATTCTCTGATTGAGAAGGAGGAAGATTAAGGGGGGAGATATGATCAAACATGTTATAATTACATCAGTGGTTCATTATAGTGTACTCGGTGTGTGAGTTATTCGACCCTGAGGTCTATCACAGGCGAGGACAATGGGAGAGGCACTATTCGCCATCTTGAGCGACCCAAGCAAATCTTTATCTCAAACATTGGGAAAGGTCTTCTTCACAGTAAGAGTGTGAAGAAAAAAAATGTGGGAATAGACTCCCTCCTAAGAGGTTGGTTGTGGCAGCAGCATCAGTGGATTTGACTGTTAAAAAAGGCCTGGATTATTTCTTGTAGATATGCAGAATATTACTGGATAATAACATCATTTATTAGGTTAAGTTGATCATGGGTAATATCAGATTAGCCTCACAGGGTGGTCAGGAATGGAATTTTTTTCCCCTGCAGTGAGGAAAATTGGATCATTCTTTGATTGTTATGTGTTTATTTTTTTTTGCCATTTCCTCTCTTGGATTCTGGTCAACAGTTACCTACCTTTTCCTGATGTTTTGTTTACTCCATGTGCTGGCGTCCATGTCTTGGTATTCTGCCTGTGCATTGGTGGGAATCCCTTTTATGCCTTCATGGTCTCTGATGGTCCAGTCCTCTCCCTAGAGTGGCGGGTTTGTGGCTGCATGGACATATAAGCTCTGTGAGCGCGCACATGCTCTTTTGCACTGTGTGTCCTTGTGTCTTTGTCTTTCCTACCAGCTGGTCGTGTGTATACGCTCGTTGAAGTCGACTCTTTCTGGTATTCTGACTCGGCTTGTGAATTAAGACCCATTTCTCTGTGTTAGTTCCTTCGGATCTGACCTTCTCCGTTGCTTGTACCCGGCACCGATGACCTGTGATTCTCTGGTTCTACTGTTCTGTATCCTGTTTTGTTCACTTGTGTGTTGTCGACCCTATGCTTGCCTGGACTACGATATTGTCATTCTAGCAACCAGCTACAAGCCATTGGGCGGTCGGGCCATTACCGCAGCAGGGTGTGGTCGTCGTTGCGGCCGCGACCTGGTACCTGGCTGCGTCATGTCCATCACACACCATCAGGGGCCCCTGAGTGAAGGGCAGCTGGGACTTAGCATCTCCGCGCCCTGAGGGACCTTCGGTCTGGTTGTGTGTGTGGTTGTCGTCAGCCAGTGTGTGTACCCTTACCACTATGGGCCTAACCTGTCTGTTCCACATGTCCTCTGCCCTTGACAGGCATTCAAACTGCTGTGGTGTAGGATTATAACTTTTTTTTGTTTTATTGCGTTGGACTGGCTGGACTTTTGTCTTTTTTCAAGCCAGATTACACTATGGTAACTATTATTACTCTATGTAATGTCACACGCCCTCAACACCTCCAAAAAGTCTTAAAACAAACCCAGCCCCACCTCTTGCCAGACCCTTGCTGTGCAGCCCACTTGGAGGTACATGGCCACCTCTGCAGACTCTCTTGGCCTATGCACAGCTAGTCAGTTAGCATTTTCCACACATCTTTCATCCACAGACAGAAATCAGGCCTTGAGTGTTGGTTTTTTTATTTTATTGAGGGGGAATTAAGCTTGGATAAGATAGAGGGGTGTATAGGATGCCATCTGAGAACAACTTCCTGAACAATTCACAGATGAGGGCCACGCCTGAAACGCATAATCTTGTTGACATCCAAAGCCTCAGTTCCAGCCTCTGCTTAACTTGTGGTCCATCACATCCACTCCCAATCAGCGGCATCTGCCCAGGTTGTTGACGTCACTTCTGGTGTACAGTGATTTACTTATTATCACCTGCTGTTTGGCTGGTTTTCTTTTATAGACTATATAAGGACATGTTGCATAATATCACAATCTAGCGCCTGAATGTTTTTAGTTTTATGTTTTTAGTTTTAAACCCATAAAAAGTGTTGGCGTCTGCTCAGTGGCAGGAGTGTGAAGCGTGGAAGAAGGAGAGAGGAAGATGTGAGGCTTTGAGGAATAAGGTTGCCAGGAGGCCTAGTGGGGTGGGGCCTGCCTGCAAGCCTGGAGTTGGAAAGGCAGAAAAGCTTGGAACTCACTGGCCCCTGAGTGAGGACTACCTGTATGGGAGGGAAGGATCAGCCCAGCTAGAAGGCCTGTCAGCAACAGCCAACCCACAAGCGGTACAGGAGAGGATCTGAGTGAGTACACCTACACCCCTGGACGGACAGGGAAGGGAGCACTCTGATGGGAAACCAGATTAGTCCCCTACTAGTGACTGATCACCTATTTAAAGGAACAGGAACCGGATCCCCTGCTCAGGGATACCTCCAAATTGCTGGGTGAAGAGGAGAAGTTAATCTAGAGTCTGAGGAGGTATATGAAGGAGATGCTGGCTAACTCTCCAACAGGACTGTGCTGCAGAAAAAGCTTGTGAATAGTTCCAGGAAGTTTGTCCTCAGTTGTTGGTTCCCTTGGGTATCCTATACCCCCTTACCCTATCCCAGTTCTAAATCCTCTTAATAAATCTAAAAAAACAAAGCTCAAGGACTGATTTCTGACTCTGGATGCAAGCTTGTGTGGAGAATGCAGATTGCCTGGCTGTGCAGGACTATATGGGGACCCAAATCCTTAGCAACCCCCAAGGGGGTAGTGCTACATAATGAATGTCAACTAATCCTTAAAAAAGTTATAACAAAATAAACAAATGCATTTGTCATAACATGCAATAGTATTTCGGGGCATGGGGAAATTAATTCAATTTTCAAATTTGTTCCATAACACGGATTCAGATAACGAACGGATCCAAATTTCATTTAATTTGGATGCACATGGTGCCAGTTGAATGTCCAATCAGCTCATGCCATTTCTCTTGATGGGTTGGACTAGCGTCCAAAAATATCTAATCCATCCAATTTGATAACATAACGAATATATAGCAATCTTCCAGAACATTTGCAACTTTTTCAAATCCACACGGTCCAATTAAAATACAAAACAAGTGCCAAAGATATATAAAAAATTCCAAAACGAATCGGGACAACATAATCAATATGACAAAACTAAATTCTTCAACAAACTAATGCATACAAAATAAAACAAAAAATTTCTGGAGTGCACATGTCTACTGGTGAGTATAAAACTTTGGGGGGGTGCTGGGAGAAGTCAACTTTCATACAGTATCCTTTAAAGTGTACCTGTCTTTCATGATAAACCTTTAAAAAGTGCTGCCTAAGAGCACTGCCAAAAGATGCCTGCTTGTACTTTCTTTTAGTCATCAAACCAAACCATCCAATTTTTCCACAGAGACCTGATTTCAGGACTATGCCCCATCAACCACCATTTCCAAGATGTGCCTGATGCCTGTTGACTTGAATAGTTGAAACAGTTTAGTCAGGTTTCTTGTTGGCGAGCTTAAAAGTGTGTTGGTGAACAATGTTATGTACAGTATACTGACCTGTCCATGTGCATGTCACCTTTTTTATTAGTTTTAAAATGTTTTACGATGGTTGCTATTGTTGCTTTTTGGTGTTCATTCTTTTTTTAATGACCATTAAGGGCAAACGCAGGCGTTGAGCAGGGTTGGTGTACCATCATGTTCAGTAAACTAGGTGCCAAAGTGCTGTAGAATACTTATTATGTCATTAAGTCATACAACCACTTTAGCTGTCCCGAATGATCCGAAAGCTTGACTGGTTTGCCGAATGCCCGCACAGGACAGATATGAGCATGCTAAAAGGGAGAAAATAAATGAACTTAATTATTAAAAATAAAGACAGACAGAAGACGCTCCAGTTTTGAGCTACCCGCCAGTGTGCAGGAGAAACACAAGTATAAAGAGGGGTCTCTTTCAAAATAAGTAATAGCATGTGAGTCTAGGAAGAAAGGCAATAGAAAGGGGGGAGACGTAAGAAAGGAGGAAAGGAAGGAAGAGAAGGGGAAAAACAGAGGAATTAAGCAGGGCAGGGAAATGGAAGAGAGAGATAACCAGGGTTACGGATTAGGAAGTGAGAAGGGTACAGATTAGTGAGGGAGCGAGAGACGAAAGCGAGGGACCAGACGGCAGAATTGAGGAACATTGCTTTTCTTATCGCCATTATGCACTGTAGATAAAATTGTCTGTTCTATAGCAGAGATCCCACAAGTGCCGCGCTCATGTAATCCATCTTCTTGAAAGGCTTATCCTGGGCTGTGTGTCCGCTCTTCTCTCTTCTTAAAGGCCTCAGCTGGGAATTTAGTTTTCAGCGGTTATTCCCATGCTCAATGTCCTTTCTAATGTGAGTGGTTTATTTTCAAAGTCTTTAAGGACTCTGTCTTATAGCCTCCACAGCTAGAGAGAGAAAACAAAAGTGTATATGTGTATATATATATATATATATATATATATAAAAACGCTGTGTGTATATATATATATATATATATATATATATATATAGTGCTCAGCATAAATGAGTACACCCCAACAGATTTGTCATAAAACCTTTGCTTTTCTTTCAGAATCAGCATTTTCTATGGGGCGACACTATACTACAACATGCTCCCACAAATGTGAGCCATTGATTGCAAACAAGAGTTGCTTATTTGCACACACAAAAAAGTATGTTTCCTAACAAATTCATCCAAGACCATGTTGCAAAAATGAATACACTGCAATGAAAGTCTAAGGCTGGCCATAGACGGGCCGTTTATCGGCTGAAACAAAAAATCGGTTGTTGCCGTTGCCGATGCTGCCACCAATGTCTACGAAAAACGGCCATTTTTCGTGGATTTTCCAGTATAACCGATAAAAAGAAACGAGAAGATCCCCGAAAAATGGGCGATGGCATTGCCCCACTAACGGCGTGAATATCGGCCGATTTTTCGTGCGGACGAAAATTCAGCTGATAAACGACCTGTCTGTGACCTGCACTAGGAGCAAAGCTAAATTTTAGAAAACAAAATCCCAATTAACAAGAATTCAACTACAGGTGACTCTTTACCACTTGCCTACCGCCCTATAGCAGAAATACTTCTACAAGGAGGCCACTCTGCGAAAAATCATGTATATATTTGTCTTGGAAATTCGCTTTAACGAATTTCTCCTTACCGTGAGTACTCGCAGTTGGATGCGCAGAAATCCCCCATAAAGCCGTGCGAATCTCGCTTACCACGACTGCAGCCAAACTACACGATTCCTGCCCATCCAAATACTTTGGCTCTGTTGAAATGTTGGGGGAATTAGAGCTCTGTTACCCTAGAATGATCAAACGACACTCTCAGGATGATGGTTGCAATTCACATAAGGGCTGGTTTTAGACCCAGCTCTCTGTTTTATTAAAAATACACACATGCCCCCCCACATGAATAAAGTCAATCCCCTCCCCACCAAACAATGCAATGGGGAGTGCCTATACACAGGATGTATATTCCAATTGGAGCATAGCCTTTCCTATTATCTATCACTGGTCCTCCCCCATGAGTCTTCTGAGGTCAGCAGACTTCCTCCCCTTCCCCCCCATGAGCCATCTGAGGTCATATTTCCTGTCCTACTAGCTTCTATTGGTATGTCCATTCTCTGCACAAGCACTCCCTAAAAATATCAGTCTGTACCTGGATGGGCCCGGTACGATCTTTATTAAAACACATCCATCCAAGATGCAGTTCAGATTGGTAATGGGTTGTAAGATATGCATAAGCCTACACGCGGAGTTCGTACCGCTTGGCGCCTTGCGTTATGAAGCCCACGTGGTACTATGCTGCTGATATGTGGATACAGGCCCGCGGTCTACTGCCAGCGACATTCGCATCGAATGCCGTGGTGGTATACACGCCGGTCTTAAGCGCAGATCTGCCATCTCATCCATTACCAAGCTGAGTACTGTAATACATACATTGTACATGCGCATGGCCCAATTGCAGCCTTCAGAGCTTTAATTAAGCCACACGAGAGACATATGAATAACACGAATATATGACACATTTAAAGTTCGACCAACAATACAAAATTTCCATGACATTCCCTCCTGTTTTATTATATTCTCCTCGTGTCCCTTCTTGATCTTCTTCAGCTTGATGGGTGTAGTCTCAAACTTCAAAGAGTTCCTGTAGTTGTCCCTGAGAATAAAGCTCCACGGGGTACCTGAAACAACAAGACCCGACGCAGACTCGACGCAAACAGGCTTGATTGAAGCAATGATCCTCAAGAGCGTTGGAACCTTCACTACAGGAAGGCTCTTGCAAAAAACCACAAACAGACTTGTGGTATGAATAAGGCTTGTGATCCCACGGTGGTCTGGGGAGATCCAGCAATAGATTCTCAAATTGCCCCTGCAGACGGGGGCCACACAAGGCTGGTATCGACCCAGACGGTTTTTCCAAATTGCAGACACAAACCATGATGAGGCTTGAAGCTTGCTTGAAGGTCTTGGAGAATGTGGTCTTCAGAGAGATAAATTAGAGGGAAGCCAGGATGTAATCTGTAGAGAAGGTGGATGGTTGGTGAGGTCTTCCTCCGATCAGTGGTTGGAGTGGGATCCCAGGAGCGGGCATGGAGATGTGGTCGTCTGCCCGAGCTTGGCTTACACGGTCGATGAGGCAACAGGAACATCTCACCGCGGCATATAAAAGGCAGATGAAAAAGAGAAGCATCAGGACATACACTCCCACTTCCTTCAACCAAGATCCGATGGAGAACAGGAAATCTCCCAATCCTCCCAAACCCTTGAACGGATTCCAACCCTCACTAGCTATAGCTCTAGCTTTTCCCTGTAGTTCACTAACTTTGTCCATATGGGCCTGGACCTTGTCATCGGTGTCTTCTATCCAAGTACAACAATCCTCTCCGATGAACTCACAGAACCCCCCTTTGGCGGCTAAAAGATAATCAAGGGCCATCTTCTCCTGAAGCACTAAAATTCCCATCTGCCGTTGTTCTTGGGCAATTTCTCTGACAGCCTCTACGGTCTCGTTAAACATACTATCCACGATGACAGAAAAATTGTTCAGGCGCGCTTCATAAGTTCTATTCCCCATCCTGTCCATGAGGGGAACCAAGCCCATGCTTGGTCGCCCTCAGAGAACAGCTCCCTGCGAACTCTCCCCTGCCATCCTTACCTTCTTGTGGACCATCAACTCTTCATGATACATCACTACATAGGATGCGGGGACTAGCTTTATGAGGGCACACGAACCTTTCGCGTTCTGGGGGAAATGTTCTATAGGCTGCCGAACCACACAGAAAATAGTATGGACCCTGTCAGAGCAGAGCAGGAAGAGTTCCTCGTTCGGCCTCTGGCACTGAGCAACAGTTGCACAGACTGGGAGATTGCTCCCTCAGTCTGCACATCACATCCATCCTTCCAACACACGTGGTCTGGTCGGTCAGTGTGGTTACTCAGAAGGGAAGTCTGGTTAGTCAGATTGACAGTTATTACCTCCCTCGCAGGTGGTAGTCCCAACAAACTTGTTACCTGTGCCAAAGCTGATGTTAAAGCACACCTGAGGGCTGCCTAGCTGCCCAGTTACCCATAATGGACTGACGAGGGTCCTACAGGAGCTAGAGCTAATATTGGTGCTAAAACTGATGTTACCTGCTAAAAATGTGTCATTAAGTTCTACCGACAAATGTCTACGTGGGGGCTGACCAGGTGTCCCTTGCTTTTTCATGCCGACGCGGATGTCATATAGGGCATGAACAGCGGCCATTGCGGACATGTGATGACTGGGTGGGGGCTTAGAGCATACCCAACAGTTGGTTTTTGTTGGCGGTTCTGGCTAAACGCAGGTGCATTTTAAATAAAAGGTTGGGGTATCTGCCGTCTTTTCCTCCGTTCACACACATGTATGACATACAAACAAAAAGAAAAAGGAAAATGACACCCTCATTCTCTGGTGTAGCTGAAAAGCTTCTTGCAGTGGCTTGCGTGCACCCAGTTGTCTCGTCCCTCGAGTTTGAGTGAGGTAGGTGTCGTCAGCTGGACTTGGTATGGTCCGGTGAACCGTGGCTCGAGTCCGGTTCTTTGATGTTTCTTTAGGACGACCCAATCACCTGGCTCAATAGAAAGAACACCAGTTATTGCATTTGGATCGGGGAGCGATTCGCGAACCCGATGGTGT
Organism: Staurois parvus; assembly: GCA_951230385.1. Taxonomy (NCBI): domain Eukaryota; kingdom Metazoa; phylum Chordata; class Amphibia; order Anura; family Ranidae; genus Staurois; species Staurois parvus. The sequence continues at coordinate 7,817 of CATNWA010003822.1, read as the reverse complement.
ATCTTCTGCAGCTCCCGTTGCAGAGATTGCACATAACCTGTAAGCTGTGAATGCAAAGACGACAACTGTTGAGGAAAGTACAACCCTGTTTTGGGAGGTCCCCCAAAAACACCTCGTAGGGTGACAGCCCATGTGGTTGCCGAGGGGCATTCCGGACGGAATAGGGGGCAATGGGGAGACCACTCAGGCCAAGGTTTTTGGGTATCGGAAGACGTTCAACCTTACCGCTACTCTCGGGGTGATATGGGTGTTGTGTCGCTGCTGACACCAGTTCCACCAAAGAAATGCAGTCGTGTCCTTTGGAAGAGAGATTAGTAGTGGACAAAGAAGACATGTTAGCAGAAGAGGTGTTAGTATTGTTAGTCATGTTGCAAAATTCAGCACTGTCATTGCTGTCCTCCCCCCCCCCTCTCATCTTCCGACACAGGAAGAAGAGAAGCTGGGTTAAAGAATAGTGCATCGTTTGATAGTGAGGTTAGTAGGGGTTAGGAGGGCTTTCCCCTGAGAGGGGTACCTTGCCTTGGATGTCCTGTTTTCGCAGGAGACCGTTCTTGCTGCACTGGTGTCGGTGAGGCAAGGGAGGGGATATTTTTAATTCCTCTAGAAAAAGATGGATCTGGGCCGACACTGATTTGTCAACTTCCTATGAGAATTCATAGGAGTTACTTACCATGGTGGTCATAGGGGCGGAGGACTCATCAGGAATGAACTGCCATCGACCTTTAGGTAATTGGGGACAGCTCCTCCTCATGTGCCCCGTTTGGTGGCACTGGAAGCACCTGGGTGGGGGCCTATCCTTCCTGTGACCCAGATCCCTTGGTTTTTCGTGTGTGTGGGGTCTGGGACATAAGAACTTTGGCCTTGTCTTGTTTCTTCCCATTCTATCCATTTCCCTCTCTATTGCCGCAAGAGTGGAAAGGATAGCAGGGATAGACATCTCATTATATTCGGGTCGGGCCAGAAGAACCAGCCTTTCCCGAATTTTAATATTGATGCCTTCCAAAAATTTGGCCCGCAACAGAATGTGCGTCGCGGTCACCTTTACCCCTTCAGTTGGAGCATCAGGTCCAACTTCCAGATCCGCATCCAGTGCCGTCTGCTTGAGACGGCGCCAGAAGCAGGCGCTTTCCTCATTAGGACCCTGGGTGAGCTTCATCATGTCCGTAGTAGAGGTAGCACCATACATTTCTGGAAGCTTTGCCTTTAGCTGTGTACAGAACTCTTTGCCCCCTGAAGTCATCTCCTCATGCGTGGTTATAGAGCACCCTGCAATCACTGTACTGGCCACTTCCATGCCCACCTTAGCCGCAGGATCTGCGCACAATCTGACCCGCTCATACCATAGCTGAAACTGGTTTTGTCCAAAACCATTTCGAGCAAATCCACTCGGATTGACCTCGATAGTCCGGGGAGCTCAGCCAGAATAGTGCGGATCTCTGCCGGGGTGAAGGGGACATGCCAAACTACCCGTTCCCCTAAAGTCCGTTCCCCCCAGTGCATTGGGAGGACCTTCAAATTGCTGCACTCTGACTGGATAGGCCTCGGTCCGGGAAGAGTGCAAGGGCTGACCCAGCTTCATCGGGTGGGCTTAGATTAACCACCTCGCTTACTGCACCTTCAGGTTTGAGGTCCCTCAGATCAGGGTATAGCTGGGGGGCAGGGGGGCTCTGATCAGTGGTTCGTAGCGCTTTGATGCAATCCGCCCTGTTTCTTAACTGGGTGTCTATTCCCCTTGATTCACAGATAGTCTGCAAAATCGGGTTGTGTTGAGTAGGCTTCATAGTTGGAAAACAGAAGGAGCTGGGGTGAAGCAGGAAGAAAGGGAAGAGGTAGAGGTAGAGGCTGAGGCATAGAGGACAGAAGACACGGAAGGTACATCAAGAGTGATCGTTCACTAACTGAAGAGACAGGTGCGTAGTTATTACTTATCTCGCAGCCACTGTTGGTTGGTTGGGGAACCCCAGCAGACCTTGATTTCCTGCCTGCCTTAGTTAGAGTCAAGCCCTGAAAGAGCTTTCTCACACCTCTGACACTGGATCCTCCGGTTTATTCTGCCTCTGGAGGCCAGTGTATACATCACCTGGTTCTTCCGGGACAGACACCAGTTTATGTCATGCCCTGCTTCCCTAATCGCTGATTGAATGACTGTGTGAAGCCATTAGCTGTGCGATCCTCTAGTTCTGAAGCGTGCATTCCGTGATCAAATTCAGAGATGATTTTTTCCCACCCCTCCCATGCGTCAAATGTTACCTTCCGGTGTGAAATGTGTTTTCCAATCTGGTACACCGTTTCGACCATTTATTCCACCTTTTTGAGGGGTGTCTGTAGACTTCCCCCCCAATACTCACCTTCATCTCAAGTTGTGCAGCTGTTCCTTACCCTGAGTAAGGGCTGGTTCCCCTCTCTCTTCATTGGACTGACTATACTGCCCATCGTGACTAGTCAATGGTATATTATTCCCGCTGGTTCCGAGGTTACCTGTTTAACCCCTGGAGCACTCGGTGGGATCCTTCAGGACGAGAGGCCTGATTCCACCACTTTCCCACTGCACAGCGTAATTTATGTGATACTTATAGCGACTCTACCCGAAGCGCTGACAGCGCATCAAGTGGCAGGTTTCAGAATGGAAGAGCACATCATAACTACTGCCCACAGCGGCTATTTATTGTGATCCTGAGCCAACCCGATGTGTTTGTGGTAATCAGGACTAAGTGTTTCCTTCCCTGGATCCGCGCTCCACACTCGCACAGCGTAATTTATGTGGTTCTCATCACCCACTGTGTTTGGCAGGCCACACCGCACAATGATGAAAGTGGCTTTTCTCTCCCTGCACACAGTAGCTAACACAAGTCAAAACGGCAAAAAGAGGGGTTCTTGGATGTTACTTAGGGGTCACTGGTTGGCCAGAAACCTGCTAACTGACCGTTAGGAAATTTGTGTAAAGAAAAAAAACTTTCCTAATACACACAGAAAAACCTTTTTCAACCTGAAAAAACTGTTTAAAAAAGGACAAAGTGGAGTCCTTATGAAAAAACACGGGATCATTTCACAGTAAAACAATTACACAGAGGTAAACCGAAAAACTGCACCAAAAGTAACCCTTGTTGCTGACGCAAAAAATCACTCCTAATCATCAGACCGCTAAAACGATCCACGTTACACACGCAATCTTCCACTGCAACCACCTAAAACCAGTTTACACAAAAAGTCTGCTGGACGAGAAAGCACGTGACACAGCAGCTTAAAACAAACCGCTTTACAATAAGGAACTACTTTTAACAGGAAAAAACACAAGAAAAACATAATCACTATACAAGAAATCTATGTGCAAATACCCAGACTTCACCGCGCTCACTAAATGTGGAACACGTGAAGGGAAAACTCGCTTAGAACACACTTTAAATTGGCTGGCAATATGCAAATTTAAAGCTAAAAGCAAACAAATGAAACTGTAAAAAATTTGGATTAAAAAACACAACTTATGGCTCTCAAATGCATATAGGAAACTTCATGCACATTGCATAGAGATTACTGCCACATATGGTAGTCAACAAATGGCCACCAACAGGGAAAGCACATGGTAGCAAACAAAATGGCCACCAAACAATAAGGAGTCCATGTGGTTAGTCAAGAAGTATGACCCCCGCCACAGAGGAGCACATGGCAGATACTAGAGTGACCCCCCACAGGGAAGCACATGGTAACACTAGAATGGCCCCCACAGAGGAGCACACGGCAGACTCTAGCCTCAAAATTGCCCTCTCTCTTTTCTCTTTCTCTTTCTCTAAATTCCTTTTTCTTCCCATTGCCTTCTATCTTTCTTACTTTTTTCTTACTTTTATCCCCTCTTACATAAAACAGACTTTTTTTGGACAGAACATACACTGGACAATTAACACAACAATTATACAGCACACATAAACACAATTTGGCACAATCACAGATCACGGACACTAAAACACCAACCATATCACACTAACATGCACATGTAAACAGATAAGGACCCCCTGCTGCATGCTTGCTGGGAGCAGTAGTACCCAAACAGAAAGGACCCCCTGTGCTGCTTGCTGGGAGCAGTGAGTACCACAAAACATTGCACAGACTACATACACACAGAGATCTTACCAGCAGTTTAACAATTAACCTAAAACCTTTTCAGGCACTGTAATAATGACCTCACGTGGAGGGGGGGTAGGAGCAATTACCACTGTAACCTACAACCGCAAATACTTAACCTAACACTATGCAACAACTTTTACCCACTAATAAAACATATACAAGTTTAATTTTTGGTTGGAAGGATTTTTAAACGGTTGACAAATCAAGCCAAAACCAAACCACCCCTCTGCTGCTCTCCGCAGTAGACAAACCTTTGTCGTTTCACCCACAAATCAAGAGTTTTAGGACAAAAAACTAGGTCCGTGCAAAGCGGCGTATTTTCGTTGTTAGCATAACAGAGAGCGAAATCAGCACACACGAATCACACGCAAAAAAGCGATCCTCTTTAATGGCAGAGAGACCTGAAATGTGCCGGCAGTTACTTTTTGCTAGTTCATGATGGCTATTCCCCCCACCCCGTTCTTGGTTAGCTATGCAAGAATACGCGTTAGTATCCACCAGGCTCGCCAAACTGTCTTGGGAAATTCGCGCCTTTAACGAATTTCTCCTTTACCGTGAGTACTCGCAGTTGGCATGCGCAGAAACTCCCCATAAAGCCGTGCGAATATCTCGAATTACCACGGAGCTGCCAGCCAAACTACACGATTCCTGCCCATCCAAAATACTTTGGCTCTGTTGAAAATATGTGGGGGAATTAGAGCTCTGTTACCCTAGAATGATCAAAATGACACTTCTCAGGATGATGGTTGCTTGCAATTCACATAGGGCTGGTTTTAGACCCAGCTCTCTGTTTTATGTAAAAATACACACATGCCCCCCACATGAATTAAACGTCAATCCCTCTCCCACCAAACTATGCAATGGGGGGGGTAGTGCCTATACACAGGACTGTATATTCAATTGGAGCATAGCCTTTCCTGATTATCTATCACTGGTCCTCCCCCATAAGGAGTCTTCTGAGGTCAGCAGACTTCCTCCCCTTCCCCCCCATGAGCACATCTGAAGGTCATATTTCCCTGTCCTACTAAGCTTCTATTGGGATGTCCATCTCTCTGCACAAGCACTCCCTAAAAATATCAAGTCTGTACCTGGATGGGCCCGATACGATCTTTATTAAAACACATCCATCCAAGATACAGTTCAGATTGGTAATGGGTTGTAAAGAGATATGCATAAGCCTACACGCGGAGTTCTCCGTACGCTTGGAGCCTTGCGTTATGAAGCCCACGTGGGCTACTATGCTGCTGATATGTGGATACAGGGCCGCGGTCTATCTGCCTAGCGACATTCGCATGAATGCCGTGTTTGGTGGTATACACGCCGGTCCTATAAGCGCAGATCTGCCATCTCATCCATTACCAAGCTGAGTACTGTAATACATACTATTTGTACCAAGCGCATGGCCCAATTGCAGCCTTCAGAGCTTTAATTAAGCCAATACGAGAGACATATGAATAACACGAATATATGACACATTTAAAAGTTTCGACAACAATACAAATTTCCATGACAATTTATATATATGTGATTTTGCAGTTCCAGGTAGTGGGCACTCACGCCGCCCTACTGGTGCTGCTATTGGTTGCAGCGGATGTCAATCACGGGGTCCCGGCCAGGGAATTCTCAGCCGGCACTCAGTGGTCGCCGCTACTAAGTTGAGAGGGAGAGATCTGTGTGTAAACAACAAAGATCTCTCTCCTGTCAGCAATGGACATGCTGCTTTCTCTCTCTCTGCTAAAGCAGCATGTCTCCCTAGTAAAAAAAAGCACAAAGTGTAAGCAAAACACAACACACCAGTTAGCCCTTTGATTGCCCCAGATGATAACCTACCTTCCTGCCCAGTGTCATTAGTATCAGTGTCAGTGCTTTTCATTAGCACTGATCATTGTATTATGTCATTGGAGATGTCAGTGGCCGTTAGTCAGTTCCCTCGCCGGTGTTAGAATGCCCGCCGCAGTCTTGCAGTCCCACTGTAAGTTACTGATCGACACCATTAACTAGTATAAAAGAAAAACCTTTTTTTAAATAAATAAAGAATTCCAGTATGTTATACTGCCATTTGTAGACGCTATAACTTTCATGTAACCACAATAAAGTTACACGTATTTTGTTTAGCAAAGACACGTAGCATTATACATTTTGGCCTAAATTTATATATGTATATGTTTTATAGCAAAATGTCAAAAATATAGTTATTCTTTTCAAAAATTGACGGTCTTTTTTTGTTTATAGCGCAAAAAATAAAAAAACCACAGAGATGATCAAATACCATAGGAAAGAAAGACCCTATTTGTAGGAAACAATTACTTAAATTTCATTTATGTGTGAGATGGGGAAACAGCTCTCATTGTTTGAACACTGTTTGTGTGGAAGTTAAAATTAATGTTTTGACTGACATTCTGAGGGTTTAGCCACAAGATGTCACTGTTTTTCTAACACAGGCTCAGACTGCATAGATATTTGTATATTCATGAAGAGGTGGGGGTGAGCTGATGAGATTGCTGCCAGGAAGCTGATAAAGATTGCTGGCAGGGAATGCTGATGAGATTGCTGCCAGGAAGGCTGATGAGAGCAGAGCAACATATATGGCAAGACCGGCATGCTTGTTGGAGAGACATTTGTTTCTGTTCAGATTGGTCACCAGCGGATGCAAAGCAGACCTGGGTCGATAAGATCATGCACGCACCTCATTTCAGTGTTGGCGCCTTGAGACTGAGTCCAGGCCTATAGGCTGGTTAGTTAGGGTCTCTGTTTGTGTCAGGCCACAAGTGCTGTTACCGATTATTGGTAAGGACTCCACAACTTAAAGTGACATTTCACATTGGAGAGGCTGATAAAATCCTACAAACTCAAGCCAGACTGGTGTTTTGCTCAGAGGAATTCACTCAGGCACGTGCTACAGGACACAGTTATGGGAGAGGGAAGTACTGTAGACTTGCTGTTGTATGATTGGTAAGCTGTTGTGGCTGCACCGCAGGCTAGCCCATACACGTACACATATACACTGATTCCTGCTCTTTTTAGGGTAATAACAGGTAAAGGTTTCGTGGCAGCTTAATTTGTGCCCTCTCAGTAGGTAAATTACTACACTTTCTACCTTCTATCACTTCAGAAGGCGGGGGGGGGGGGCGACAGTGCTGTGGGGATGTGAGGCACAAGGGGGGGTTCTCAGCCTTTTTTTTTGGGCTGGGTGTTATGTAATATGTTTTGTATGTTTCCAGCGCATTTGTGGTTGTGTTTATTTTGCCAGATCTAAGTAAAACTCTGTTGTGGCAAAAGACTGGTGTTGGGGTTGCTTTCCTCGTTCGTGACTTCACTGTTATCCTGGGGAGCCCACCTGGTACATGGCTTACATATGTACAGCGTTGCATGACCGCACAATTGCCAGTTAAAGTAACGCGAGTGCCATATCGCCTAAAAAATGGCAATGGTCAGGAAGGGGGGTATTTCCTCATGCGGGGACAAGTGATTAATAAAACAGGTGTCCAGCAGACAGATGACTATTAAAATGGCCTTACTTAACAAAGAAAACCCCTTCCCATTTCATGTTGTCAGCAATGGCACCACAAGGAAGAAGGAAATGTCACAGGCTGAGAAAGAAAATTATTTTCTTTTACACATGAAAGGTGAAGGCTACAAGAAGATCTTAGCAAACAAAGCTTTAATTATCAGTCAGAATACTTTAGCAAAAAGTGATT
>CATNWA010003821.1:0-17445 GCA_951230385.1 Staurois parvus | reverse complement strand
TTCAGGTGGTGCTGTGGTTGGAATTTTGAACCAATCGACCCTAGTTGCTGCTAGATAAAAGTGCTAACCACTTAGGCACTGAATTAAGTACAAATTGTCCAGGTCAGAGAGACGGGTTGCTTTAAAATGAACATTACACTTGTTTATTGTAACATCTTCATTGTTGTTACAAGCAGAGATGAGTTTTGTGTTTGGGTTGAACATGAGTTTGGACTTGAACCCAGCCTGTTCGTAGTTCAGCAAACAGCAGAATAAACTGACCATATTTGGCCAGTTCGGCCATCTGAACCCCCAGCTGTCATTTTGCAGCAGTAGCACTACTACAGTAGAATCTGTCTGTAGCTCATGTAATGACTTCCCATGGGTTCAGACTGAGTTCTGATCCGAACCTAGCTAATCCTTAGTCCCTAGGAACCTACCTGTGCTGTGCCTGCTGTGTTTTCTTGTTGGGTCTTCCTTTCTGGGTCCTGTTGTCCATCTGTTGCACTTGTTGCTCATTTTGTCCTCTTGTAGTTGGTTCTGTGCACATGATGACTGAATCGGACAAAAAATATTTGGCAGTTTTTTCGTGGCTTTAGCAAATTGGCTAAAATTAGATGTAGATGTGAACTGTAACTGAATAGTATTACTTTGCTAAAGCACTGTATTATCATTAATAATTGACATGTTTAAATTAAAGCGAGCTGCAGTCCTCCTGTAAAAAAAAAAAAAAAAAAAAAAAAAAAAAAAAAACGTCAGCTACAGAAACTGTAGATGCTGACTTTAAAAAAAAAAAAAAAAAAAATTATTATATATATAATATATATATATATATTTTTTTTTTTTTAAATATAAATATATTTTTTTTCATTACTGTCACCAGTCAGTGTCCCTGTTCACCGCCATGCCAGTTATATGATGATGATGCTCAAACTTTGATGAATTAATTGAAATCTGGACTTGAATCTGCGATCAATCTGTTAGAAAAAGATTCATATGTGGCCTGCATAAGGTCACGAGTGTTGCAAAGGTCCAAGAGACCAAGAGCACACCAAGGGTAGGATGTTGCAGAGTTAAGAGGGTTTCTTTTTGTCATCCTTGCCTTGATTGGGGTTTAACTCTTTTCTTTTCTTTTCGTTTTAATATTCTACCACTGCCCATCAGTAAAGCTGACCCTACACAAATACAGCTTCTCTTTGTTCATACTAGAGGTGAATGGCACACAAATACATTTTATGTGACAACACACAAATCTATCTCTCAACCCCCCACCTCACCCCTTCGGTCATCTCTGCCCAAATCACACACCTACTGAGCGACATATGAGACTGGATGTCACTCCACTTCCTTAAACTGAACCTCTCCAAAACCCCCCCAGCCCGGACACCCCCCCCCCATTGACTTCTCCATCATGTCCAACAACGCCACCATCAAACCCGTCCCGCAGGTAAGAATACTTGGTGTCATTCTGGACTCCAACCTATCCTTCCAGCCCCAAGTCCAATCTTCTAAACAAACTCGTGCAGACTCCATCCTCCGCAACATCGCCAAAATCCGCACGTTCCTAACCCCAGAAACCACTAAACTCTAAACAGCTCATCCACTCCCTCATCATATCACGACTCGACTACTGCAACTCCCTCTCCCTCCTCACTGGCCTGCCTCGCCGCTGGCTATCCCCGCTTCAGTCCATCCTGAATACGGCTGCCAGACTCATTCACCTTTCCAACCGCTCCGTTTCCGCCACCCCCCCTCTCTGCCAATCCCTCCACTGGCCTCCACTCAGTGTCCTCCACCCCCCCTCTCTGCCAATCCCTCCACTGGCCTCCACTCAGTGTCCTCCACCCCCCCCCTCTGCCAATCCCTCCACTGGCTTCCGATTGCGCAAACGGATCAAATTCAAAAATCCTAAACACTGACGTACAAAGCTGTCCACCCCATACTGCCCCGAACTACATCACTGACCTAATATCCAAGTACCACACCCAACACGCACACTCCACTCCTCACAAGACTTCCTTCTCTCTAGTTCCCTGGTCTCCTCCTCCCATGCCCGCCTCCAGGACTTCTCCAGGGTGTCACCCATCCTCTGGAACTCCCTGCCCCAACCCATCAAATTATCACCTACTCTCCTCTCCTTTAGGCGCACCCTGAAAAACCCATCTCTTCAGGGAAGCCTACCCCACCCCTGCTAATCTGCCGACCTCCTCCACTCTTCCTACCACTCCATCCCCCACAGCTATCTCCTCCTGTACCACTATCCCCTCCCCTCCCTCCTAGATTGTAAGCTCCAAGGAGCAGGGCCCTCAATCCCCTCATGTTTTGCATTGTATTGGTATTGTTCTGTCACATGTTCTGTCCCCCTTCGTAATGTACAGCGCTGAGCGAACTATCGGCGCTTTATAAATACTGTATAATAATAATAATAATGTGTCTGCTACACAAAATAACAATTCCCCCTTTCCCCCTCCATTTGCAACCACGGTATTCTTCCATAAACACAAGCAGTTAGCACTCTTACCCAACTTGGAAAGTAATGGCTGAGTCCCAGGGACACTTGACCGGAGAGATCTGGGGCTAGTGTCCAATGTGCCAGGGTCTGTCAGTGCCCTCTGTTTAAGCTGGTCTTTGCCAGCAATATCTCTTTGTTCTTCAATATATTTTTATTTAACTTTACTTTCAGTAAAAATTTGCTCTGCCAGCATGTCAGTAGATCGGAGAGACATAACAGTTTCATCTAGTTTAAGCCCAAGGCTCATGTACTAATTAGTGGTGTAACCACAGTGATTTACTGTTTAGAAGCCACGATTGTCTCTTAAAATAATGAAACCTCTGTTTTATAAAGACAGACAGAGGATATTGCTAACTGCCTTTAGGCAGTATTGTGGTTTAGTGGTTAATAACGTCTTGTTGCGCTGGAGTCCTACATTCATTTACCACTGGGACACTATCTGTTTGGAACTTTGCCTTACACATGTAAAATGGCCTTAGTGTGTCAATTAAGAAAGTTATATAACATCTGATAAGAGAAAAAATGAGAGCCTGATGTGCACTTAAAATATTTCCTTATTACATTATATATAAAATCACGTTTCACGCTTAATTTGATATTGATTATACTGAAAACTTAAGTTCACTGGGCAATTCTCTGATTTTGGAGTCCAAATAATTTTGAGTATGATTTCAACATGTATAAATTATAAAAATACTATCACAAAATATAGTTCACAACCGTCGCCATAAAAAATCATTTTCTTTACCTTAACCTCCCGGCGGTATGATTCTTTCCGATTTTTGGATGCTGAAAGCGTGTACCCATTTTTTTGCATGGAAAATATGTAGTTTTTTATTGTATGGACTGTAATTTTTAGGAGAATAACTCACTGAAATCTGTCCGAACAAGAGTCTATTAAAAAAACATCCTAACACAAAATATAGTCCCGGGTAGGATATAAAATTTGAAACACGAAAATCATAAATTGTAGGCTGTAATTATCACTGGAAATACTAGTCCGAACAATTTAATAAAATAATCATTTAAAAAATAATAATATAATAATTTAGAAATAATAATAATAATAAAAATTTAATTCAATAATATATAATCAAACCAAAAACACTGAAGTTTGAAATACAGAGGCAAATTCGCACATCGCTGAGCAAAGTCGCAAAATCGTTTTCAGTGTTTGATGACGAATTTCCCCCACGAATCATTATCACTCAATTCTGCAAGTGGTTCTGATTTACTATCACTGTTCTAAAACCGCTTTTGACGTAAAGGGACGCTTTTTGGACGCCCATGGGACTTTTCTAAGTTTCCAGGCAGAAAGAACATTCAAAATGCAGGCAGGACACAGGACAAAGCAGTAGGGACAAAATGTATGTGAAATGCATTGAAATAGCAATGACAAGCAAAAAATGACATTTTTTACGGCGCCCGTATACGTCCCGACGTCACAGGGACCGGAACACAGAAGCCGGATGCCGGCATCGGCCGGAGGAGATGGCCGGGGACGCTGCAGGGGACACATCGCGGGAGCGAAGGACAAGGTAAGTGCTGCAGGGACCCCCAGAGCAGCGCCGCATGGTAAGCTGAGTGTAGCTCGGGTTACCGCTTTTGGTATAGAAATTTTTACCCCGAGCTACACTCGGGAACACCGCTAAGGAGGTTAAAGTGGTTGTAAACCTCAGACATGAAATATGAATAAGGCATATCCCTCTATAGTATGTACTTGTCTCAGTTAAGAGCACTAAAAGCAAAGTGGCATTTCTTTCTGCGCTGCTTCATTACTCTGCTGTCATCATGAGTCACTTCTTACATGTTTTTCTAACACCATGAAAAAAATGGTGATCGGGGCGGGACCTGTAGCAGATTGACAGCTTCAGCTCTGTTCCTGTGAGCTCTGTGGAGGGTGGTGTGCCACTTCCTTCCAATCAGCTCTCAGAGCTCTCCTAACTGAGCTCTCCTAACTGAGCTCTGCAGAGTGCAATTTTTTCTGAACTCTCAGACCAGCTTTATAAATTCTGGACTTTGAATGGATGTAGAGCAGAGAAGACTACAGATAGACAAGTACCTGAAGAAAAGTTCAGCAAATTGTGCAAGCCTCCAAACAGCAGTCTGTAGTTTCCCTCAAATCATTCAGTGTCACATGCACACTCAGTGCAAGAAATGGACAATCACCTATTTTCTTTAAGCAGATGGCCATTAAAATGCCAATATAATGATGTGTGTAGGACCTAACCAGCCTTGCCATAGGACCTAACCAGTCTTTTTTTTGTTTACAAACGATTTTATTGTATAAAAAGTAGACTGTAAAACAACAGTACATTTTCAAATAAAACTTTCAGCAAAAACAAGGCACTTTTGAATAGTACATTACAGAAAAGTATATTAACGTAAGAAAGAAAAGAAGTAGAAAAAAAAAAAATTTAGATAGCAAGCACATGAGATGTGTAAACGATGAGTTAGGTTAAATGATACAGCTGTCAACAGTATATGCCATTCAACTTTCACTGGGAATGTAATTAATCATGCAATAAATGTCTATAATCCCTCCATGATCCCCATTTTTTATCAAATAAGTGCATCCCATCCAGTAGGGTATAGTAGTGAATGCGTTCCATGAGCATTACAGTATCAATTCTGTGTAAAACGGAGGTCAAGGGTTCAGTATTGGATTTCCAATGCAAGGCAATTGACCATAAAGTGGCAATACATATAGTATGTATCAATCTCATAATGGCATCAGAGACCCCCGGGATATGAGCCCCCAATAAACAGGTCTGCATAGACAATCGTACCGGGGTACCCGCCAGTGAGGTAGCCACCTCAGATATCTTGCACCAAATCAGAGATATGGTCAGGCAGCAGTCCCAAAATATATGAACCAAAGTTCCTGCATGGCCACAGCCCCGGAAACAGAAGGGGGATGTTTGTGGGAACAGAACATGTAGTCTTGATGGGGTGTAATACCATCTGGTTAAAACCTTAAGTGCCGTCTCACGAACAGAAAGAGATCTAGAGCACTTACATATGTTATCCACCATGGAATCCCAATCCTCATTCGAAAAGGTGATACCACTATCCTCCTCCCATTTTTGTCTGTATAAAAAGACCTAACCAGTCTTGAGATAGGACCCAACCGGCTTTGAGATAGGACCCAACCGACTTTGAGATAGGACCCAACCGGCTTTGAAATTTAAATTTGTTAACCGCATGCCGCCCAGCCACTGTACATATACGGCGGCAGGGCGGCACTCACAGGCAAAACCACGTTTTTTTTAAAACGTGCGTTTTGTAAACAAATAGGGGGCGCGCGGCGCGCGGCGCGCTGCCGCCCCTATTTGTCCTGTGGATCACCCGCCGCAGATGTCAGTTGCCGGGTCACAGCCGCTCGTTAGCGGCTATGTCTCGGCGATCGGCGGTAAACGGTGACAGAGAGCACAGCTGCAGTAGCTGTGCTGTCTGTCACCTCTCTGTCAGCTCGAGGATGAGCTGATCGAGAAAGAATAGTTTCTCTTTCTCTATCAGCCTTGTCCCGCCCAGTACACACCCCGCACCCCGCCCCCTAGTAAAACACTCCCCTCACTCCTATAACCCTTCCCTGCTAAATAAAGTTAACCCCTTCCTCCCCAGTGATTAGTACAGTGTCAGTTTTTTTTTTTTTTGCACTGATAACTGTATTAGTGTTTTTGGGGATGTCAGTGACCCCAAGTCAGTACCCCCCAGTGTCAGAATGTCCACCGCAGTCCCGCCATAAGTCGCTGATTGCCGCCATAAGTCACTGATCGCCGCCATAATTTGCTGATCGCCGCCATTATTAGTATAAAAAACCCCTAAAAACCCCAGTATCTTTCCCGCCATTTGTAAACGCTATAAATTTCACGTAAACCAATTAATTTACACGTATTGCGTTTTTTTTTCAGCAAAGACATGTCGCAGAATGCATTTTGGCAGAAATTTATGACTAAATTTGATTTTTGCTTTTTTTTTTTTTTACTGGACATGTTTTATAGCAAAAAGTCCAAAATATTGTTTTTTTTTCCTCAAAACTGTCAGCCTTTTTTTTTTATTAGCGCAAAAAATAAAAACCGCACAGGCGATACCACCGAAAGAAAGCTCAATTTGTGGGGAAAAAAAGGATGTAAATTTCATTTATGTACCATATTGCATGACCGCGCAATTGTCCGTTAAACTAGCGCAGCGCTGTATAGCAGAAAAAAGGCGTAAATTGCAGTATCTATACCATAGTTTGTAGACGCTATAACTTCCACACAAAGCAATCAATATACACTTATTGGGATTTTTTTTTTACCAAAAACATGGAGCAGAATACATTTTGGCCTAAATTTATAACCAACTTTGAGTTTACTATATATTTTTTATAGCTGAAAATAAAAAAATATTGTTTTTCTTCAAAATTTTTTTGGCTTTTTTTTTTGTTTATAGCGTGAAAAATAAAAAGCGCACAGGTGATCAAATTACACCGAAAGAAAGCTCTATTTGTGTGAAAAAAAGGACGTAAATTTCGTTTTGGTGCAGCATTGCATGACCGCGCAATTATCAGTTGAATTAGTGCAGCGCCGAGTAGCAAAAAGAGGCGTGGTCATTAAGGGGGGTAAATCCTCAGGAGCTCAAGTGGTTAAACTAGAATCAAACTAGAGAAAGAAAACTGGCGAGGGCTAGTGGAAGCCAGTGAAATGGTGGCAGAGAGGTAAAGCAGTCACGGATCAATTAGTAAGGTGTATAAGCAGCAGCATTCATAATAAGCTCCCAGGAATCAGGGCCCTCCTAACCCTCTTGGTATTGAACTGTATTGTCCTCCCGTTATATTGTACAGCGCTGAGCAAACTGTTGGCGCTATATAAATCCTGAATAATAATAATAATAGACTTAAAGTAGAATTATACTTACCCTCTGCTCCAGCGATGCATCATCGGCCGCTGACATCTCCGGGTCACAATCACTGACCACTGTCATTGGCTGGGCAAGAATGACATCACTCCAGCACATGAGCCAGAGTTCAGACAGATTCGGCATCGCCCGAATATATATGTGAGCTGCCCATACACGGCTCACTGTACAGGGGCGGACAGGCAGGTGAGTAACTTTAATGCCGAAGAGACAAAACATGTCTCTACTGCATTGATTCCTGCCCAGGGGAGGACTGACAACTCATGGGGCCCCCCGGGCAATAGGGGATCATGGGGCCCCCTATGTCCTTGCCCACACTCAAAAAAAGCCTATAAAAAGGTACCAGGGGCATTTCATGGGGCCCCCTACTGACCCGGGCCCTCAGGCAGTGCTAGAGTGCTCGAATGGGGTCAGTCCACCCCTTTTCCTGCCTGTTCACCATTGCTTTTTTTCATACCGAACGTTCCACTTTAAGGGGGAATAGCCTGTGTAAAGGTTGGCCAACAAGGAGGGAGTTGCAGTAGTCAAGGATTGAATAAGTTGTTTTGTGATGTCGTTAGTTAGGAAGGGGTGAATATTCTGGAAATGTTGTGGAGGTTAAGGCAGCAATATTTAAGCCAGTGATTGGATGTGAGGCCCAAAGGAGAGGTCAGAATCTAAGATTACATCTAGCACTCTGGCTTGTGTGGAGGGACCTCAGTATGTTAGCATTTGAAAGGAGAGAAAAAAAAAACAGAATAAAAGGCACTCCTATCTTGTTCTGGCGTTTTTCAATTATCTATCACATGTCAAAGTCCACATGTGTCAAAGTCCACCACCCAGGTCCAGATATGTACTTCTGGCTCTCATAGGCTACATAGTATGTGCTTTCCTCAAACAAAAATACTTTGTAGACAGGCCCAGGGGCGGACTGACAACTCATGGGGCCCCCGGGCAATAGGGCATCATGGGGCCCCTGTGTCCTTGCCCCAAACTCAAAAAAGCCTATGAAAAAAAAAAGGTACCAGGGGCAAGACAATTTTGCATTTTGTGGCAAATCATGACGTCTAGGAGTTTTTTCAATATTTTATTTTTTTTCAGCACACACCAAAATACATGGAAATTAGATGAAAAATAATCAAACAGCTTTTTAGTTGCAGACCTGTGTAATCTGATTCTCAGAAACAGTCACACTATACAATACAAAACTACAATACAAGACGCTCACGTACAATACAGAGAAGTATTCGAGCCCACACTCTCTGCAGAGGAAATAATGAGACCAGGGGTGGACTGACAACTCATGGGGCCCCCGGGCAATAGGGGATCATGGGGCCCCTGTGTCCTTGTCCAAACTCAAAAAAGCCTATGAAAAAGGTACCGGGGGCATCTCATGGGGCCCCCTACTGACCGCGGGCCCTCGGGCAGTGCCTGAGTTTCCAAATGGTCAGTCCGCCCCTGGACAGGTCTTCCTTGCGGCTCACCGCCTTCGCCTGTGTTGTACACTTTATTCTATAACCCAATTATAAACTGCTTGTAACGTGGATGACTATATTTTACTTCAGAGTCCTCTAACGGTGGTAGTGGAATGAAGATCAGGACACGCACATGTCTTGTTTCAAGACAAATCACAAAAGACGGAATGCTTAGATTAGATAAAACAATTCAGTGAACGCACATCATCCAGTCATAATGTCATCCATTACCCTAAAAATAATGCATTGTGAAAGTTACTGTGTTCTTTGTATTCTCCTCTGTTCTGTGTACTCCGTGTTACCATACTACTACATCTCTCAGACCACACACTGACATTCCTGAGCCTTTATTAATGCAATCCAACCTCCCAGAGTATAGGGAGGAGAAAGGGCTTCTGCATAGCATGGCTGACCTGACTGTAACTTGAATATGTGGTGCCTGCAGATTGTGACGAGCACTAAAATACATGTGTCAGTTTACAAACTTTTTTATTTATAGGCCCAAACCAGAAAAAAAAGCAGAAATGCCAAAGTATTGTGGGTACACTTATATTAAATTATTATTCTGACAGAAAAAAAGTATTTTATAAAACGTATTAGAAATCACACATCAAGTACCCATAAACCGGCTAGCAACTGAATGCTGTAAACCGGTTCAGCCTCTGAAGTATTCAGCCTAGCCACAAGACTTTGTGTACAAGAGGATTGTAAGAACATGATTATACCTTTAGTCCCACAGAAACTGGAAGATCACTACTTGTTCACCAAAAGATTTAAAGCCCAACGTCAGCCAAAACCATGTTTTATGTTTTGGATAAGTATGGGATGGGGAGTTAAAGCTTCTGCATGCTTTTCATTTCTGCCTGTGTTCCAATAAGGTCATTTCACACTGGTCGCCTTATCTGGTCTGCCTGTTAGTTTTTCAGGCAGATCTGAATGGGAAAAAAACCCCGAAAAGGTCTGCAGCCTTTTCCAGTTCTTTAACCCCTGCCCCCGCCCTGTAAAAGGTTCTAAATGCGGGGGAGGTGGAGGCAAGCATTCCAATATATGTGGCCTCTCGGCGTTAAAGCCCACCCACTGAGAGGCTGCGTATATGCGTACTAGTGGTTAAGACCTAAACATGACGGATCTGAGGTAGTCAGAAGTCAATACGCATGTTTGTTTACATTCGCCTTTTCTTAGACCTAACACTAGTCTGCTGAGATCCAGGTACAAACAAACTCAATATACATGGATGTAACAAATTTGAAATACTGGTCGGGTCCGATTCAGTAGGGGATCTGTTCAAGGATGTGTGGAGTGGGCACAACCCATGTAAAAGGGACCACACAAAAGGGGAAGTTCCGCTTTAAAGAATGGTCCCCCCTCCCCATTAATAATTGGCACCTTTGGGGAGTGGGGGGGGGGGGAGGGAGCAGGTGCCAAAAATTGACAGGTAAACTGCTCCCACTTCTGCTGCGATCGGAAGCGGAGGTTGTCCTACCCTCCTTCCCCATAGTTCTTCAGGAACACGTGACAGGTCCCAGATGTCAAGGTCCTACCTTTTCCCTGAGGTTATGTTACTCCATGTGCTGGCGTCCATCTTGGATTCTGCTGTGCATGATGGGAATCCTTTTATGCCTTCAGGTTTCTGTGGTCCATCCCCCAGAGGGGTGTGGCTGATGACATATAAGCCTGTGGCCCGCACATGCTCTTTGCACTTGTGTCTTGTGTCTTTGTGTTGCTATTACTCTGTTCTGACTCTCGTGACTCTCCTCCTGGTATCTGATTCGGCTTGTGACTTGACTATTCTTTGTATTCTCCTTTGATCTGACCCTCTGTTGCTGAACCCGGCTCGTGACCTGTGATTCTCGTCTGCTTGTCCTGTACTGTTTTGTCCTGTTGTTGTTGACCCCGGCTTGTCTGACTACTCTTTTGTCTCTTCCACCACCTACACGCCATTGGCAGCAGCCATTACCGCAGCTGAGGTGTCTCGGGGGCCGCGACCTGGTTCCTGGCTGCGTCAAGTCCATCCCCACCATCAGGGGCCCTGGTGGAAGGGCAGCCTGGGACTTAGACTCCACGCCCTGAGGGACTTCGGTCTGTGGGTGGTGGTTGTCGTCAGCCAGTGCTTTACATTGTTAGGCCTGCCTGTCCGTTCCCCAGCTCCTGCCCTGACATTACACAAGTGCCATGAACCCTGACGTGCAGGCACGCCTTCGCTCCCAATGCTAGTCGCCAGACTCGATCAACAGGATCACCTGTTGGATCAGTTCGCTCAGGCGTTGCAAACTCTGCTTTGCACGCACTGCACACCTGGCTCCTGGTGCTATTAGGCCGGTAGTCGCTCCGGTGGTCCCTCCCGCTGCTTCTCCGCCTATTGCGTCCACCACCTCGACGGCTGCATCAGCGGCGCCCAGAGGTATGACTGGTTCTGCTCCTCTTCCACAGCGCTTTGGGGGTGAGCCGAGTCAGTGTCGTCGGTTCCTCAACCAGGTGGGTATTTATTTTGAATTAATACCCCACGCCTTTCCGTCTGAGAGGTCAAAGGTGGGGTTCTTAATTTCACTACTCTCAGACAAGGCCTTGGCCTGGGCAAATCCCTTATGGGAGAGGAACGACCCGGTGATTCAAGATTTTTCCGGTTTTGTCGATGCCTTCCGTAGGGTATTCGACGTACCGGCTCGTTCCGCCTCGGCGGCCAAGCTGCTCATGACCATGCATCAGGGTTCACGGACCGTGGCCGAGTACGCTATAGAGTTTCGTACCCTGGCGGCAGAGGTCGGTTGGAACAATGAGGCTCTGGTGGCTGCGTTTTCCCATGGTCTTTTTGACACATTGAAGGACGAGATTGCAGCTAAGGAACTGCCTGTGGTGTTGGAGGAGCTCATCTCTTTCCTGATCCTGATTGACACCAGGCTCAGGGAGAGGCCTTCACTCAAGGAATGCCTGCGGAGGCCTTCCAATCGACTGGCACCTGCGTTTCTGTCCCAACCCGTTCCTCCCCACACCTCCTGGGGATAGCTTGTCTGGTGGGGAACCCATGCAGCTGGGGTTTTGCTCGCCTTTCCGAGGGGGAGCGGGCCGCTCGGCGTCGGGAGGGTCGCTGCCTGTACTGTGGCCTCGGTGGGCACTTTCGGCAGTCTTGTCCGGTCCGTCCGGGAAACGCTCGCACCTGAGATCATGTCGGGGACAGATCTTGGGTGGAGTTTCCTCGTCCCTGGCATTCCGCAAGGATAAGCCACTGATCACCGTGGTCCTTTCTTGGACGGAGGGCTCGGTGACGGCCCAGGCGTTGGTAGACTCTGGGGCCGGTGGGTTGTTCTTGGACAGCTCGTTTGCTGCACAGCACTCTCGTTCCCCTGCAGGCTCGTGCTGCCCCATTGGTTCTCGAAGCAATAGATGGCAGGCCCCTGCAAACCGCCGCAGGTTACCCACGAGACTCTGCCAATAGAGGTAGCCATTGGGGGCTGTTCACAGGGAGTTGGCCTGTTTTCAGGTGATTTCTTCCCCACACTATTCGGTGGTTTTGGGGTATCCCTGGCTCCAGAGGCACAATCCAACCTTCGATTGGCAAACAGCCGAGATTCTCTCATGGTCTCCACAGTGTGGGGCCGGTTGCATCCGGGGGCCGGTTAAGGTATTGTGTGCCTCCTTGGACTCTGCGTTGCCCACCGACTATGGGGAGTACCAAGACGTGTTTGATAAGGTACGCGCTGGTACCTTACCACCGCATCGTCCTTACGACTGCGCCATATCCTTGCAACCCGGGGCCACTCCTCCACGTGGCTGGGTGTACCCTCTCTCGGTTGCGGAGAATAAGGCCATGGAGGAGTACGTTGTGGATGCGCTTTCCCGGGGGCACATTCGTAAGTCTACTTCCCCAGCAGGAGCAGGGTTTTTTTTTGTAAAGAAGAAAGGTGGGGAATTGAGGCCCTGCATCGATTATAGGGGTCTCAATCGGATTACCATTAAAAAATGCATATCCAATTCCTTTGATTTCTGAGTTGTTCGACCACCTTAAGGGAGCAACCGTCTTTACCAAACTCGACCTTAGGGCGGCGTACAACCTCGTACGGATCAGACAGGGGGATGAGTGGAAGAAGACCGCGTTTTTTTAACACCAGAAATGGGCACTACGAATACCTGGTGATGCCCTTCGGATTGTGTAACGCGCCCGCGGTTTTTTTTCAGGAATTCATAAACGATGTCCTTCGTGATTTGTTGCAGCAGTGCGTAGTGGTTTACCTGGATGACATCTTGGTTTACTCTACCTCCATGGAGTCCCCCATGTCCAGGATGTCAAGCAGGTGCTGCATTGATTGCGTGAGAACGGACTCTTTTGTAAACTCGAGAAGTGCGAGTTCCATCGATCCCAGGTTGCCTTTTTGGGCTACATAATTTCCGCGGAAGGATTTTCCATGGACCCTCAGAAGGTTGCGGCGGTTCTGCAGTGGCCCTCGTCCCAATGGTCTTCGGCCCATTCAGCGCTTTCTGGGTTTTGCCAACTTACTATCGGAAGTTCATCAAGAACTTCTCCACATTGGCAAAGCCTCTCTCTGACCTAACCAAGAAGGGGGAGTAACCCTCACGAGTGGCCATCCGAGGCCATCATAGCTTTCGAGGCTCTGAAAGCTGCCTTTGCTTTCGGCTCCGATTCTTTCGCATCCCAATCCTGGGTTGCCCTTCGTCCTCGAAGTTGAGGCTTCCGAGACGGGAGTAGGGGCTCTCCTGTCTCAGTGTCGGTCGCCCGATGGACCCCTACTTCCCTGCGGGTTCTACTCCAGGAAGCTTTCCTCGGCTGAGTGCAACTACCAGATTGGAGATCGGGAGTTGTTGGTCATCATTCTGGCTCTCAAGGAATGGAGGCACCTGCTCGAGGGTTCCGTGGTTCCGGTCCTCATTCTTACCGATCACAAGAACCTGACTTATCTTTCGGAGGCCAAGAGATTGACACCCCGCCAGGCCAGATGGGCTCTGTTCTTGTCACGCTTCAACTATGTGGTTTCATATTTGCCTGGTTCCAAGAATGTCAGGGCTGATGCGTTATCACGGCAATACTCTGAATTGTCCAGGGAGGATTCTGAGCCAATCTCACTTATACCTCCAGATCAGATCCTGGCTGCCATTCGCACCAGTCTGACCTCTCCCCTTGGGGAGCAGATTTTGGCGGCTCAAACTGATGCTCCTCCCGGGAAGCCGGAGGGTAGATGTTTTGTACCCTAGGGGATTGCGCACCCGCCTGCTGCGTACCTACCACAACGCCAAAACTGCCGGGCAATCCGGGGAAGAACCAGCTGTGTTGGGTCGTCTCTCGCTTATTCTGGTGGCCAACCCTCCGTGCCGACATTGCCTCTTATGTAGCGGCATGTTCGATCTGTGCCCAGAATAAGTCTCCACGGCATCTCCCTTTGGGTCTTCTGCAACCCATTCCCAATGGGGAGCGTCCTTGGTCACATCTAGGGATGGACTTTATTGTAGACCTCCCGGTGTCTCGGGGTCATACGGTCATCCTCATGATCGTCGATCGGTTTTCCAAGATGTGCCATTGCATTCCACTCAGGAAATTACCCACAGCGCAAGAACTGGCCACGGTCTTTTCCAGGGAGATTTTTCGCCTGCATGGGTTACCTAAGGTGATTGTCTCAGACCGCGGGAGTCAGTTCGTGTCCAGATTCTGGCGCGCCTTCTGCTCCAGTTGGGCATTAGTCTCTCCTTTTCTTCAGCCTACCACCCGCAGTCCAATGGGGCTGCGGAGCGTTCCAATCAGGCCTTAGAACAATTCCTTCGGTGTTATATTTCAGACCATCGGGACGATTGGGCCGATCTCCTGCCGTGGGCAGAGTTCGCCAGGAACTCGGCGGTCAACTCCTCCTCCGGGATGTCTCCCTTCATGGCCAACTATGGGTTCCAACCCGCGGTATTACCTGAGAGGTTCTCACCACAGGACATTCCGGCTGTGGAGAACCATCTTGCTGCCCTGCGTTCCTCATGGGGGCAGATCCAGAGGGCCTTGAGGGACTCAGGTCAGCGCCAGAAGTTCCAGGCTGATCGCAGACGGTTGCCCGCTCCTTCATACCAGGTCGGGCGATCGGGTGTGGTTGTCTACTCGCAACCTCAATCTTCGGGTGCCCACACCCAAACTAGCTCCCCGTTTTGTCGGTCCTTTCCGCATTCTCCGCAAAGTAAATCCGGTGGCCTATGCCCTTGCCCTTCCGTCTGGGATGCGGATCTCCAATATTTTTTCATGTTTCCCTGTTGAAACCTCTGATCTGCAATCGCTTCACTACCTCTCTTCCTCGGTCCGTCCTGTCCGGGTTGACGGTCATGAGGAGTATGAGGTGAGCCGGATCCTGGACTCTCGATGGGTGCGCGGTCGATTACAGTTCCTGGTTCATTGGCGCGGTTATGGTCCCGAGGAGCGTTCCTGGGTTCCTTCCGCGGATGTCCATGCTCCTGCCCTCCTCCGCGCTTTTCATACCCGCTTTCCTCAGAAACCTTTTGTTGAGCTGCGGAGGGGAGGGGGGCCTTGAGGAGGAGGTACTGTCAAGGTCCTACCTTTTCCCTGAGGTTATGTTACTCCATGTGCTGGCGTCCATCTTGGATTCTGCTGTGCATGATGGGAATCCTTTTATGCCTTCAGGTTTCTGTGGTCCATCCCCCAGAGGGGTGTGGCTGATGACATATAAGCCTGTGGCCCGCACATGCTCTTTGCACTTGTGTCTTGTGTCTTTGTGTTGCTATTACTATGTTCTGACTCTCGTTACTCTCCTGGTATCTGATTCGGCTTGTGACTTGACTATTCTTTGTATTCTCCTTTGATCTGACCCTCTGTTGCTGAACCGGCTCGTGACCTGTGATTCTCGTCTGCTGTCCTGTACTGTTTTGTCCTGTTGTTGTTGACCCCGGCTTGTCTGACTACTCTTTTGTCTCTTCCACCAGCTACACGCCATTGGCAGCGGCCATTACCGCAGCTGAGGTGTCTCGGGGGCCGCGACCTGGTTCCTGGCTGCGTCAAGTCCATCCCCACCATCAGGGGCCCTGGTGAAGGGCAGCCTGGGACTTAGACTCCGCGCCCTGAGGGACTTCGGTCTGTGGGTGGTGGTTGTCGTCAGCCAGTGCGTTACATTGTTAGGCCTGCCTGTCCGTTCCCCAGCTCCTGCCCTGACACCAGAAGACTACAAGGCCATTTAGGAAGCGCAGCACTACTCGTGCTTATGCAGTGGGCACCCGGATGTGAAGCCGTCACAGCTGGGTGCCCACACTGAAGATGCCGGCGCCTGGAACACAGGATGGCCAGTGAAACGGGCTGCGGGGAGGACACCGCGGGATCATGGGGACAGGTGAGTGGCTGTCTTTTTAAAAGTCAGCAGCTACAGTATTTGTAGCTGCTGACTTTTATTTTTTTCACAGTGTGAGTGGAACTCCGCTTTAAGGAGATTTCACCTTACCTCCTGTCCACATGATGGATGTTTGACAAAACCAAAAGTGAGGAAATCCTCCAAAGGGGAACCATGGGGATAAAAAAGTAAATTTTTAAAGTCTGCAAGATTTAGAACCTCTGTCAGGATTTTATTGCATAGAAATACAAATTGAGTGCCAGATCATTTTTTTTTTTTTTAACCTTTCATTTTTATTCAAGATTTGTCAGAAAGTAGACAAAGAGTAACAATAACAACCACAAAATAGTGACATGATACTTGGCAAGAATATACAACATTCCAAAAGTAAGGGTTAAGGCAGCATATGCATCAAAGAGAAACTACAGTAGACATCAATGTCCATGGGATAATTTAGAAGAGCGATCACTATCCGAAAGGAGTGAATAAGTCATATGAATTATACATCAATCGTGTAAGATTGTGACTAGGAAGATCCTCTCATAGAAAAAAGAGATCAAATAAACTATCTAGCTATGACAGTTATCTTACGGTGGAGGGTGAACAAAGAACATTCCAATTTAATAATCCAATATGGCTGCCCTAAGTGTGTCAGGAAATGGAAAAGAAGGAAAAAGGAAAGAAAAAGAGTGGAGAAAAATGATAAGACAAGATAATGGTTACATACACCCCACTTGGCACCCTTAACACGCCTCACACAAACCAGATCAGATCATCTTATTTGTCGATAAAGTCATATAAAAACAGTCAACGCATTTCAGGGGCAACACCACTCCCCCTTCATCAGGGCTGAACAAAGGATAAAACTTGGCTGGACTAAGAGAAAACTGTGATAGTATTGAACAAGACATACGGAGCAACAACGTGACAGCACTTTCTGAGCAACAATGAAGGATTGGGGGGGCTTGCTGTGTGGGAGCCACGTTGCTATTGAGACATTTTTTCCTTTATATGACTACACTTGCAAGTCTAGTAGTTCTCTCAGCGCCTCTTTGAGTATGTTGTTCAGGATTTTATTGCTGTCTGTGTCCTATGAAGGCGATTTCATCTCATTTTCTATTTATGTGATAGGTATCACATAGAGCAAGAATAGAGAATTTATTGGGACACAGTCATCAAGTCTATGTGAGGTTCAAACCCTCTTGCTGTGTCCAATTTTGTCTGGAATTGGACTACAGTAATGCAATACAAGCAGTGTCTGTCTTTTGCGTTGTTGTAT
>CATNWA010003820.1:0-17136 GCA_951230385.1 Staurois parvus | reverse complement strand
CAAATTCAGGATTCTCAATCTTCCCTTCTTTGTCTTAAACCCTGACCACATTAGTGTCCTAGAAAAAGGGACTATTGTTTGTTATATCAACAGATTTCAATCGTTTTGACTGGGTCAAAGATGTAAATTTGTTTGTATGAAAGTTGGCGGTAAAAAAAGGAATAAAAACAAAGATAAGTGATCATTATTAACGTCCCAAAAAGAGATTGAAAATCTCAGAATATTGGAATCTCTACAATGAGTAAGCGATATGAGAAATGTTGACATGAGGGGCCCTTTTACTGACCTCAAGCTTAAGAATGATTATACCCCACCTTTCCCCCAGGGGAGTAATATCCAGCTATTCATGAAACTGGTAGAGAATGATTTAGATCAGGATTGGAAGGGAAGAGTTAAGAAAGATCACAATCTAACACCTGGTGAAATTAAGGCTTTGGCGATGTTGCAAAGATAATAAAGAACTTGTCATGAAACCTGCAGATAAGGGTGGAAATGTGGTTCTGTTAGGTTGGCCATACATTCCATACATTATACAATTTGCTTGTACAATTTTCCTTTTCATTTACGAAACCCATATAGTAGGAGGACAAACCTAAACACTTTCAATTTGTAAGCAATCAGACAGGCCCTTGCACTACATAGTTGAAGGTAAATCAAAAGGAAGTTGAATAGAAAATTGTATAATGTATGGCCAGCCATTGACAATAGCCATTATTTAAGCACGTGTTTATCGATTCTTGCTAATGAAAATAATTATGCGATACTGGCCGGAGATTTGACCAAAGGATACTCACATAAATTAGAACAGATACTTGATAATGCAATCACTATGGAACGGATCTAAAAAAATGTATAGAATTATATTCTTAACCACTTGCCCTCCAGAGGATTTACCCCCTTCATGACCAGGCCAGTTTTTGCAAGATGAAATTCCTGGAAATTATGTGAACTGAGCCACAGAAGAAAATTCCAGAGAAAGTTGTGTAAATTATCCAGGGATTGGCACCTACAATTACCAAAAATGAGGCAGAGAAATTAGTTGGAGTTATGGGATTCTGGGGATCAATCTTCACACATCTTGGAATTATCTTGAGGCCCATATATAATGTGACTAGGAAAAAGCCTGAGTCCTCAAAGAGGTTCAGAACAGCAGACCATATTCCACAATGCTATAGAAGCCATTGTACAGTACCGGGGACTAGGACAGTTGAGACCATGAATACCATTCCAGCTGGAAGTAGAGGAGCAAAATTGAACCATATCCTGTCATCTGTGGCAGCCAAATGAAAAGAAAGAAAGAACAGCAGTTTTTTCTCATTGTATAGAACATCTTTATTTTACAACTAAAAATGTAACACAGGGAGCACATACAACCATGGTGGCATAGAGCATTATGAGTTTTTTAAACAGAGAGCTATAGGCACTGGGAATAATGAGATGAAAGAAATGAATTACAATTTGATAATGTGTGTTTTTATCTGAGTTTATGATATTGAATAAACAAAAGGCCTTTAAAGCAAAGCAGTTAAGATTAGCCTGGTAAAATATGTTAAAAAGTAAAAATGACCACCTATTTAAAAAATCCTAAAAATAAATATTTATATGTAATATTCAAATTTAGATTTTAGAAAAATTAAACCATATTTTAAAAAAAAACTATGAAAAGTAAAATATGAACATTAAACATTAGAAAAACAAACATCCCCTAAATAGTGTATTTAACCACTTGCCCTCCTGAGGATTGACCAGGCCTCTTTTTTGCTACTCGGCGCTGCACTAATTTAACTGATAATTGCGCGGTCATGCAATGCTGCTTCCAAACAAAATGTATGTCCTTTTTTTCACACAAATAGAGCTTTCTTTCGGTGGTATTTGATCACCTGTGCGCTTTTTATTTTTCATGCTATAAACAAAAAAAGACCAAACATTTTGAAGAAAAACAATATTTTTTACTTTCAGCTTTAAAAAAATATATAGTAAACTCAAAGTTAGTTATAAATTTAGGCCAAAATGTATTCTGCTACATGTTTTTGGTAAAAAAAATCCCAATAAGTGTATATTGATTGCTTTGTGTGAAAGTTATAGCGTCTACAAACTATGGTATAGATACTGCAATTTACGCAATTTTTTTGCTATATAGCACTGCGCTAGTTTAACGGACAATTGCGCGGTCATGCAATACGGTACAAATGAAATTTACATCCTTTTTTTTTCCCACAAATTGAGCTTTCTTTCGGTGGTATTTGATCGCCTGTGTGTTTTTTTTGTTTTTTGCGCTATAAAAAAAAAAGGCTGACAATTTTGAGGAAAAAAAACAATATTTTGGACTTTTTGCTATAAAACATGTCCAGTAAAAAAAAAAAATGTAAAAATCAAATTTAGTCATAAATTTCTGCCAAAATGCATTCTGCGACATGTCTTTGCTACAAAAAACCCCAATAAGTGTAAATTAATTGGTTTACGCGAAAGTTATAGCGTTTACAAATGGCGGGAAAGATACTGGGATTTTTATTTTATTTTTTTATACTAATAATGGTGGCGATCAGCGACTTATGGCGGGACTGCGGCGGACATTCTGACACTGGGGGGGAACTGACTTGGGGTCACTGACATCCCCAGTGACACAAATACAGTGATCAGTGCAAAAAAAAAACACTGACACTGTACTAATGGCACTGGGGAGGAAGGGGTTAACTTTATTATTCAGGGAAAGGGTTACCTGTGTGAGGGGAGTGTTTTTTACTAGGGGGCGGGGGGGTGTGTACTGCAGGGAACACCACTGATCGGGAGAGAGAAACTCTTCTCTCCCGATTAGCGTGTCAGGAGCTGTCAGGGAACTGACAGAAAGGACAGCTACTGCAGCCCTGCTCTCTGTCACTGATTGCCGCTAATTGCCAGGACATAGCCGGTAACGACCGGCTGTGACCCGGCGACTGACATCCGCGGCCGTGATTGGCGGGACAGGTAGGGTGGCGGAGCGCCTCCTACCTGTTTTAAAAACACAGGTTTTAAAAACATGGTTTTGCCCAGCCGAACAGCCCTGCCACTGTATTTCTACAGTGGCTGGGTGGCATGTGGTTAAACCCACCCCTCCAGAATAGTCTGGTGCAACAGAGTCCCTTTTTGCAGTGAATCTCATCTGAGGTGTAACAAATTACAGAATGCACTGACCCCCACAGATTATGTCATCTTCTTGTGTATTTTGTTGCCAACCACCTCCTTTTTTTGAAGCTCACTGCAGGTGAGCAGGAAGTATACGGTACATTCAGGTTTATGACCAACACAAACCATTTGTTTTGTTTTTAATTATTAAGCTTTTTGGTATTCCATACAGCTTACCACACAGCACAACATTCAGGAAATTTTCAAGTATTTGCTTCCTGCATTCATAAATTTGCTTCAATTATGTTGTTGTAGAAGAACATTATAATAAATCAATCATACATAAATTCAGCTCCACAGCTGAAATGAACAAGCCGTTAATTTGAAGCACATACTTGTCGCCTTTCAAATCACTGTGACAGGTGATAAATATCAGTGAGATGGAAGTACTTGATCAAAGCACATGCAGTCACATTTATTTCAGGTACTTATATAGTGCTGTCAATTTACACAGCGCTTTTACATATATATTGTACATTCACATCAGTCCCTAACCCTCAAGGGGTGTACAATCTAAAGGTCCCTAACTCACACTCATACATACATACATATACTAGGACCAATTTAGACAGGATCCAATTAACCTACCAGTATGTTTTTGGAGTGTGGGAGGAAACTGGTGTACCCAGAGGAAACCCACGCAGGCACAGGGGGAACATGCAAACTCCAGGCAGGAGGTGCCATGGCTGGGATTCGAACTAACGACCCTTGTACTGCCAGGCGGAAGTGCTAACCATTTAGCCACTGTGCTGCCCTTATACATGGGAGTATACAGTCTGGAGTCAAACATCTATTATATAGGATACACATATGTCTTATTGAGAACACCGAAAACCTCCATTCAGTTCTGTATACAGCTCCGTCCATAACCTTTCAGCAACATATGCAAATTACTAAAACAACATTGAGTGGTATTTCTTGCCAAAAGTCCAGGCTGCTTTCCATATAATGGATCTAATAGGAATAACTAAGATAATTAGGCTACTTTGACACTGATCCGCCGCAAAAACAGTTCAAATGCATATGCTTTTTTCCGCGTTTTTTGCAGCATATTTTAAAGAACGCGTGCCTTAAAACTGCACCAAAAACACTTCTCAGAGGCGTTTTGTGAGGGGTTTTTTAGGCGTTTTCCATTGATTTCAATGGGAAGAGGCGTTTTTGGGCTGTTTTTTTTTTAACTCTCCAAACATGCCCCAAAAATGCTGAAAATAGGAGTTTTTCCACTGCACTGCAAGCGAAAAAAACATGTGAAAACATACATAAATATACATTCACATACATAGGGACGCAGTTTTCTTGAGCTTTTTCAGGCGCTTTTTTAATGCAAAAAATGCTTGATAAACTCCTCAGTGTGAAAGTAGCCTTACTTGTGAATGGTTGTGTGCCCCACCTGGTCAATACTATGGTGCCATTCTTGTCATCACAAATGATTGTGTTCAAACACCTTTTAATAAAATAAAGAAGAGCATAATATAGATGGTTAAAAATAAATATTTAATCTGTCTAAAGGGATCCTGATGGGAGTTCCCAGCAACAGAAGAGCAACTATACTGACCACTACGATGGCTTGTGTTTCCAACCTTCACTGCGCTCATGCACTGTGGCCTATGTCAGATGCTTCCCTCTGGAGTGTCAGAGGGCTGCTTCATCCTTTGCTGATCATGATTTTCATCCTCTGATCCCTACTTTTATTACAGTGTATCACTACCCCCTTAGGAGTTGCTGAAGTTTTGCGGTCCACTATAGCCCTGCACAGCCAGGCAACACACATTTTCACATAGACTTGCATACAGAGTCAGTAACCAGTGTTTGAGCTTATTAAATTTTATTAGGGATTTAGAACTTGGATAGGGTAAGGGGTGTAGGGGATGCTCAATGGAACTGAGAAACCAAGGACAATTTCCTCAACTATGTACAAGTGGTTACAGCAAACAGTCTCTTCTGGAGAGCTAGCCAGAGTCTCCTGTAATACCGCCACTGACCCCAGATGCTCCTCTATCTGGCTACCTGGGGGAATCCCTGGACAGAGGATCCAGTGTCTGCTACAGAAAACGGTGAAAATTCCCTTTTGATGTGAGTCCTGGGTGGCAGGCTAATCCAGTTTCCCACTAGAGTGCCTCCTTTCATTATCTGGCTCAGGGGGTGCAGGTCTACTCAATTAGTTTTTCTCCTGTGTTGCTAGCTGGGCTGCTCCTTCCCTGCCACACAGGTGGTCCACTCGGGGCCAGTAAAGTTCCAAGCTTTCAGCCTTCCAAAGTCCTCCTACCTAGAGGTGAGCCTTTCTCCCATCTGGGCCCCCTCCCAGGCTCCTGCTCTTCAGCCTTTAAATACTCCTCCTTACACCCAAACTCTCCTGCAGCTGAGCAGACTCTCTTACTTTAAGGGCAGTCCTGACCCTATGCCAAACCTCTTGTTGGGGATTGGTCAAGGTCCCTCAGGATGTGCAGACCAGTCCACTGATTCTAGAACTTTCTCCAAAGTTCTAGGAGAGGGGGAAGTCTCGGAGAGCTGGCTTGCAGAGCTTCTCAGCTTGAATGTAACCTTCCTTTTGACTGTTGCACCTGAGCTGCTACTCAGCCCCTGTCTAACAATTTGAGTCTAGCTCCCCCTAGCTACCTAGGAGGGTGCTACAACAGGATACAGTAGTGATGTCGGGGTCAGAGGATAGAACTACACCATGCTGTGGGGAATTTAGAATTCTGACACTCCTATAAATGTCAAATGCAGAAGAGTCTGACAAAGGCTGCAGCATTGAAACTGAGTGAGGACAAGAAACTGGGGCTTCCAGAGAGGTGGGTATAATTGCTCTTCTATTTAGATAAACTTGGCATAAAATTTGTTGGTCCGCTATATTGGTAAGAAGTAGCCATGCTTTTGATAATACACTCATTTGATATTTAAGTGAGCATATGTTCTCCTTTTTGTCCTTTTTTTCTTTAGTAGTTTTTGGGATAGAATTTGTTTAGAGCTTGAAAGGAATACTTTAGTGATTTAATGCTTACATTGGGACCCTATATACCATGCATAAGATGCTTGTGGACCACCAGCCATAGACAACAAGGAAAGAAGGGTGGTGTAGTGCTTTTCATGTTTTAAGATACTACACAAGAAACCATTAAAAAAATGAAATATCTTTCCTAGAAAAAAAAAATCTTTTTTTTTTTTTTATAACTCCCGAGATTTTATTAGGAGTCGTTACGGTTAAATGGTTTTCATAAACCAAATGTCACAATTGTAAACTTTTCGAATTCAAGGCATACATGTAAAAGAACAGTGTAGTTACTTACACTGCTCCAATCCTGAGAAATCCTCTGCTGATGTGCACCAGAAATCCAACACTTCCAGGACTCCTGATTTCCTGATGCTCCACTGGCTCCTCCAGCTCTCCTCCACATCATTACAGGATACAGGTGTGACAAGCAGGTCAGCAGTAAGAACTTGTGAGAGCTGGGAGGCATCCAGGAGGTTGACACCCCAAGAAATGTTGGATTCCCTGTGGACAACAGCAGAAGATTTCTCAGGATTAGAGTAGTGATGGTGGCATGGGCAATAGGAAAACATTTTGTTTTTGTTTTTTTTTTATTTACAGGTATGCCTTGATTTCAAAAGTTTGCTATAGAAACAGGGTCACTCTAATAGCATCTCCAGGTCTGATATCTTTAGCTGCATTTTATTTAGGCTTCATTCACATTAGTCATGCGATTTCCAGTGCAACTTTGGTACAACTTTACATTCACTGGGCTAATCTGGTTTCCCACCAGAGTGCTCCTTCCCCTATCCACCCAGGGGGTCCAGGTGTACTCACTCAGATCCTCTTTTTTGTACTGCTTGTGGGTTGGCTGCTGCTTCTAGTCCTATCAGCTGGGCTACTCCTTCCCTGCCATGCAGGTTGTTCTCGCTCAGGAGGCCAGTGAGTCTTGAGTTTTCCTCCTTTCCAGGCCCAGGCTCACAGTCAGGCCCCATCTGACTATGCCTCCTGGCAGCCTTCCTCCTTCAGCTTCACATCTTCCTCCACTTCTCTACTCCTCTCCCCACCACACTCTCTCCTCCTACTGAACAGGCTCTTTAAGGGAGTTCCAACCCATTGCCAAGCCTTCTGTTTTGGAATGGCTGAGGTCCCTCAAAATTGCAACCAAACACTCCTCAGATCCACCCACTGCCTCCAAGGTCCTCCTCCGAAAGCCTCAGAGCAGGGGGAGATTTCAGAGGGGCTGGCCTGCAGAGTCTCTCAGCTCTGACCACAATTTCACTCATCTAGCTATTACACCTGAGCTGATAACAGCTCCTGACAGTAGGGTCTAGCTCCCCCTAGCTGCACTAGGAGGGTGCTACAGTAGTGTATACACTACTTTTCATGTTGCTGCGGTTTGAACTTTGATTTGAATGGTACTCATTGGGAAACATGGGGTGCGACTTGTCATGTGACTTTGGACCCCAAAGTCTCATGACAAGTCGCACAAGTGTGTGAATGGACTTTAAACCTACAGGAGGAGCAATGGCATATTCATGGCCGGAGTGTATAACTTTACATTTACTAACCAAGTTTGCTGATTTTCTCACTTTTTAATAGTCTGGCGACTGCTCTGCCTTCAGGTGACTGCTCTGCCTTCAGGTGACCGTTTTTTTTGTTTTTTTTTTGTTTTTTTTTTTTACTTGGGCCATATTTCTATATTACTGTGCTTCAAATAGATCAAATATGCCAAATATGTATCTTATTGCTTATGTTAAGAATATTGTACAGTTGATCATTACTTATCCTTCAACTTTCAACTTTGTGGTGGGAAAGGCTTCACTTCTAAAGAGCCACACTATTGATGTTGTTTAATAACAGTTATATAATTGTCATTAACAAATATATGTCATGTCTGAACTTAATAATATTTAGGAGTTTTTGGCTTCAAATTCATGGGAAATACTGAAATTTATAACATGAAAGCCAACAGTATAATTGTTAAAACAAATACTGCAACTATGTCACCCAAATCAGTGAGAACATGAGGATTCTGTCAACCATGTGAAGATAAGAGAAACACTGGACATACACTGTTGCCAATGCAGGCTTGCATGTAAGGCCAAACTTTAGCATTTTAAATAAAAAGGACAAAACTAAAAAAAGTGCACATGGGCAAAATGCAGCAAAAAACATTTACACACATTTCAAGGATTCTTCCCTGGTCGGACAAACTGGCCACATTCTTCACAGCACTGTTTTTGAAGTTCCAAGCAGAATTAAAGCATTAGCTGATCATTTGACTATTGGTTTGTTAAATTGTTTCTAAAGTCAAACTGTTTTTACCTTAATGCATTCTATGTATTAAGGTAAAAAACCTTTTGTCCACTGTTTATCCTCCATGGCCAGATCTGGGGGGGGGGGTGCTAGGGTGGGCTGTGCCCCCCCCCCCCCCCCCCCCCTCCCCCCCCCCATTTCAGTTCCAAGAAATCCCTGTACTCTGCCTCTCCAGTGATGATACATGTCCTGTGCCTCTCCAGTGATGATCCCTGTCCTCTGCCTCTGCAGTGATGATCCCTGTCCTCTGCCTCTCCAGTGATGATCCTTAGTTTCTGCCCTGCCATCAGTGATCCTTGTCTTCTGCCCTGTCAGCGGTGATCCTTGTCTTCTGCCCTGTCAGCTGTGATCCTTGTCTTCTGCCCTGTTAGCTGTGATCCCCGTCCTCTGGCCTGTCAGCTGTGATCCCTGTCCTCTGCCCTGTCAGCTGTGATCCCCGTCCTCTGGCCTGTCAGCTGTGATCCCTGCCCTCTGGCCTGTCAGCTGTGATCCCTGTCCTCTGGCCTGTCAGCTGTGATCCCTGTCCTCTGCCCTGTCAGCTGTGATCCCTGTCCTCCGGCCTGCTGAACCCCTGTACACTGTGCTGACCTACCATCCTTTGCCCTGCTGATCCTTGTGCACTGTCCTACAAGCCAATAGCCTCTGCACACTGCTCTACAAACTTCTGACCCTATCCTGCACCCTGCTCACCCCCCTGCACACTGTCCTGCAAACTGCTGACCCTATCCTCTGCCATGCTGACCTCTTATCCTCTGCTGCCCCCCCTGACCTTTTTGCTGCATCCCTACATCAGACAGTCTAGATCTGGCCCTGTTCTGCCACCCCCCATGCCTAAATACTTAAATGAGTCCTGTATCAACCAAGCTCTGTGCTTGTTGGCAGGGTTTTTCTCCCCTCTCAACCTACTGCTTGATCAGTGCTTGCAGCTATAGCCACAAGTTTCATCACTATCAGAATACAATAGCTCAGCAGAGAGGATTCCCCATCCATCTTGAATGTATGGATGGGGGAATCGAGTAAGGTTTTTTTTTTTTTTTTCTTTCTGCTGTCTCTCTTCTATGTTTCTAAAATATGTATTGTATATAAAAGTGTGTGGTATCTCACAGAAGTGAGTACACCCCCTATTTTTGTAAATATTGTATTATATCTTTTCATGTAACAACACTGAGGAAAAGTAAAGTAGTGAGTGTTCCGTCTCTCCAATCTAAGCATTGATCGTGTGATCGCTGGTAGACCTACCCAGAGCGTGGGGTCTAAGCCGGGGCTGTGCTTTCACCAGGGCCCCTGATGGTGGGGATGGACTTGAAACAGTCCCGGGCCAGGTCACGACCTCTGAGCGGGCCACCAGCGGCCGAGGAGGCCTCCGGGGATGTATGTAGGTACCAGGAGAGCCAGCTGTGAAGAGGATGGCGGCCCCCAGCAGGGTGGGTACGGATTGTGGCCCCGTGGGGTAAGCGGGGTACCGAATCGGCGGGCTAGGAGTAGTCGGGTCACACGCAGGGTCAGCCGGGGTAAATCAATCCGTAGGGACAGTCAGGATAAGCCGAGTCAAAACGCAGGAGCAGGCAGAATAGTCAGAACAAAGCCGGGTCAATCACAGGAGGGGGGTAGAATAGTCAGAACAAGCCGGGTCAATCACAGGAGCGGGTAGAATAGTCAGAACAAAGCCGGGTCAATCTCAGGGGCAGGCAGCGTAGTCGTAGTCAGGGTCAAAAACAGGGTCACAGCTTAGGAGCAGGTATTCAGGATCACGTATAGACCTTGCGGCAATTTGTGACAGTGCAGGGCATCTTTAAATAGTGCGCCCTGCACTGTCATTGGCTGGCTAGGACGCGCCCCCGGCTGTCATTGGACGCCTGAGGCGCGCCCGCGGTTTCTACTGCGCATGCGCGGCTGTCCTGTCAGCCGCGGCTCGCCGGGACCTAGTTCCTGTGTCCCGGCCGTGATCTGCCGCTACTGCGCATGCGCGGGGGACAGAGCCGCGATTGCGGCCAGACGGAGCCGGGATCCCTGACATTGCCCCCCCCAACGGGCACCCTCCGGGAGCCCCACTGATCTCTCCACCGCGGGTGAGCACGAAAAAACTCCCGGATGAGGCCTGGGCGCTCGTGAACGTCCTGGGCGGGTTCCCAGGAGTTCTCCTCAGGACCCGTAACCCTTCCATTTTATCAGGAACTGAGTCTGGCCCCCCCTCCTTCGGCAACTGAGGATAGCTTCCACCTCAAATTCCTCCTGGTCACCTATGGCGATTGCCTCGGGAGGTCTGGATTCTCGGTCTGGGAAGGGATCGGTCTGGACGGCTTCAGGAGAGATACATGAAACACAGGATGTATTTTGAAAGTCTGCGGAAGCTCGAGTTCGTAGGCCACCTTGTTGACCATTCGTTTAACAGGAAATGGGCCAATGTACTTGGGTCCCAGCTTCTTTGAGGGGCACAGCTATCTTCAAGTTGGCTGTTGCAGCCAAACCAGATCTCCTGGTTGAAGCAGTAAAATCTCCTCTTCTCTCTTCTCTAGTCGAAGCCTTCTTACTGTCCTCCTGGGCCTTAGCGATGGCTTCCTGAATAGTCTTGTTGTTGACGGAAAAGAAGTTCAAGATGTTCCTGTGACGCCGCGGTTTCATATTATTCAAATTGGGTACCAGATTTTCAGGCATTAGATCAGGGAGGAATGTGGGGTGGTACCCGTAATTAGAAAAGAATGGCGATTGACCCGTAGCTGAGTGACTTGAGTTGTTGTATGAGAACTCCGCAGAAGGCAACAACGTCAGCCAGTCATCTGGAGATAGGACAATGTGTAGCAATCCGTAAATACTGTTCCAGCCAAGCGTTTGATTGGTTCCTTTCGGTTTGAACCGTTGGTGTGCTGGCGGTGTGGTCGGGGGATGAGGACGCGACAGCTTGATTCCCAGCGCTCTAAAACAATTAGGGCGTTCCAGAACCTGGAGGTGAAATTGGCACCCCCCGATCCGACACAATGTCTTCGGTGGACTCTCCATAGGTAGGGGAGGGCTTACCAGCTTCCCGAATGAAGATTTCCGTTAGCCGTTTCCGGTGCCGATGGGGTCTTCTCCAGGGGCACGTAAATGCGCCCATCTTCGAGAAGCGGTCGGAACCGATCACACATTATCGCTGTGTGGGCCTTGGATGGTGGGAGTTCGTACCTACGAAAAATCCCATGGCAAGTCGAGTTTGCCAGGGCCCGCATTGGGTATAGGTTAATGGACGAAACAATCCCCATGCTGCTACTCCCTGGAGGGGTTTGTCTTCCTTTGAACAGGTTGGGGACACGTCCGGACGGTAACGCTTCCACAATCCTTGATCATATCCGGCCTACCGACAGAACGGAGCGCCGTAGCAGTTCTAGAGTCTTGCGTCACCCACACCGAAGTGGGACCTGGCCATTTGGATGGTCGTTGGCAATGCCCATGAGGGACGCAAGGTGTCGCACCTCTTCAGGGGACCGCAAGATTCGGGCGTGTGGGGGGGGGGGGGCGGTGGGTCTTGGGGGGGCGCGTTCCAAAACAGGGCCACCGGTGGGGGTGGGTTGCCGGGTGGAGGGGTTGAACCAAGACGGAACGGGTCGTGCATTACCGAAAGCATATCAAGAGAAGCCGGGAGCGCAGTTCCGTGTTGCACGCGCGAGGAAGCTTCCTGAAGGCAGGGATGGTGTCTGGGGTACCAGCAGCGTACCGTCTAGGGTCCTCTAAACATGCGGTAGACAAAGGGCGATCTTGTTTTTGGTATTCTCTTGAGTACCTCAATGGGTCGAGTTACGTTATATGTGAATGCGAGAATCTGAGAACAGAGAAAAGGCCCATACTCGCTTGACGTGGTCTCAGTCGTTTTGACCGTCCTTTAATATAGTCTAGGTTAATTTTGTGATCTGGTAAATATTAGGGATGGGGTGAAGTGGGTGCGCCCCATCCAGAGTGAAATACCTCTTGGTGTGTGGGTCCATTCTTCGCAGAAGCGTTTTTAATGGCCAGGAGCTCCCGATCTCCAATGTCATAGTTTGACGCTCCGCTGGTGTCAGCTTCCTGGAGAAGAACGCCACAGGGTGCAGTAGTTCCTTGGTACCATCCTTTGGGAAAGAGCCGCTTCCTACACGCTGTGTTCGAGCGCGTCAACTTCCAACACATATAGGGAGCTGAAGGAATCGGGATTGGCAGAGAATGGGTGCAGAGGTGAACAGTTCCTTTTTCCCTTGAGGAGCTTATCGAAGTCCGAGACTGAGCTTCGGAGGTCCACTTAACGCGGACTCCCTTGTTATCGTCAGTTGCGTGATCCGTGGAGACTCAGACGGAGATGTATTCCTAACGAATTTTTCCTGTAAAAGTTAGCAAAGTCAATGAAGCGCTGTTACCCCCCCTTTTTGTCGGTTGGGTAGTGGCCAATCTAAGATCGCCGTGACCTTCTGGGGATCCATCGCGACCCCCGCGGAAGAGAGAACCATCCAAGAAATGTGATTTCGTGCTGTTCACAACAGCACTTTTCAGCCTTAGCGTATAGCCCGTGGTATGGCGCAAACCGATTTCAAGACTCCGTAGACAAACTGTGACCCCGAGAACCTCCAGTGAGTGGCGTGAAAAATTATAGGATGTCATCCAAGAAAACTACCACGAAAATAACAAGAAAATTTCCACGAAAAACATCATTGATAAAATGCAGAAAAGTCCCGGGCATTACAGAGCCCGAAAGGATCACCAAATATTCGAGTGACCCAATCTTTTACGGAAACCCCTTTTCCCCCTCATCCCCCCCCTGATAGAACAAGGTTATAGGCCCCCCCCAGGGCTAATTTAGTGAACGTTGTGATCTCAGTCTTGGAGGGCTCGGGGACTGGGGGGAAGGGATAACGATTCTTTTTCCCAATTTTATTTAGGCACGATGTTATAGGGCCCAAAAAATTTGTCCTTCTTCTCTACAAAGAACAAACCCGGGCCCCGGCGGGATGTGGAAGGACGAATAAAGCCCCCTTCCCAAGGTTTTCGTTGTATTTCCCTCAGCACCCCATTCCATTTTGGACAAGGGGGAAAATACGGCGAAAGAGATTTCCCACCCCGGGGGGAGGGGCAATGGGGGGTCGTCAGGGAAGGGGTGGGGGTAGAACGTCAGCTCCCCGCTTACTAAAAACGTCCAAGAAAAATCATGATAGGCCGGGGGAATCACCTGGGATGATTGGTGTCTCCCTCCAAGCACAGGAGGAACCCGGGGAACATGGGTCCTGTGACTGGCAGTGACTCAAACAATAGGGTGACCGAAAAGAATCGTTCCCTTTTCCCAGTCAATCTGGGGTTTTTGGGGCCCCAGCCCCGGGACCCCAAATTGAAAAAGGGGGGGGGCGATGGCGTCCAAACGGAGAACTCCTGGGGATGGTCTGCATAGTGGTGAAAAAGGGGGGGTCTCCCGGTCCCCCACCCCCGACTTTTTACGGACCCATCTGCCCAAAAAAATGTTGAACCCCCTTTCTTTGGTTGGAGAGGGATTTTTTTCCCGGGGGCAAAAGTCAATCAATAAAAAAGCTACAGGTCCGATCAACATCGCGGTCCCGACAATATTCCACCGGGGGGCGAAAGACACAGGAATGGCCCGGTAATAGACTGTCATCCCTGCCCTGCAGGTAAGGAACAAAAAAATGGGCGGGGCTTACTCGTTTTTTTTGGGACAGGGGCGCCCCGGGGACCGTTCCCCAGACAGAACAGGTTTAGTGAGCCTCCCCTGGGGGTTCTCGACCGATAAGTGGGAAAGGGCCTTTCCCCGTTGCTGGGTTCCGGTTTTTTCTCCCATCCCGTGTTTTGCGGTGGTTCCCCCGGGGTGGAGTTGTACTTTTTTAGGAATCCATCCACCCTTTGACCCGCCGTCCTTTCCTGCGACTTCCTTGTCTACGGGCAATTTGAATGGGCCCAAATTTAATCAATTTTCCAGGGGGTCAGGTAGGGTACTCGTGCGGGTTGTCCTTTAGAGGCTCAGACAGTCCAATGCAACTGGTGACATAAGGGGCCGCATCGTTCCCTTGGTGTCTCCCCTGCTCGCCTAAAAAGGAGGTATTCTTCCGCTCCGGCGGCCCCGTCGCAGAGAGTTGGGTAGCCCTTTCGGAACAGCCCGCTGAGGGGTCGTCATCAAAACGGGGCCTGGGTTTAAAGAACTCGGTACAGAGCAAGATGGGGGGTGCGCTCTCCATCAACGGTGGGCCCTTTCCCGGGCCATCCAAGGGGAGGACTATAAACCCCACCTTGACGGTCCGGAGGAGAATGTGCGAGGCTGCAAGTTAAAATTAGTTGCAAGGTTCGAAAGGCTGGGAAAACGGTCGGTCCCCACGGGAAACCCTGGCAGGGGGAAACCGGGGGGTTTAGGACCCAAGGGTGTGGCAACCGTCCGGATACCGGGGTAGCGGAGGTTCCACAACGGGGAACTTGAGCAGGGGGGGTTGGGGGGCTAATGTCTCCCTGCGGTCTTCCGCGGGCGCAGCGACTGTGGAAGTTCTGGAAAGCCTGGGGCAAAAATTGCCGGTGTGGCAAATATCCTCTAGGGCGCCGGTCCACTTTCCCGGCTCTTTTTGGCCCCAAGGTAGTTTGGATCCCCAGGGGGGAGCCCTCCGTCTGCAGTGAGTTTGTAGGTACCCGGGAGCCAGCTGTGAAGAGGATGGCGGCCCCGCAGGGTGGTACGGATTTTGGCCCCCTGGGGGAAGCGGGGGTACCGAACGGCGGGCTAGGAGTAGTCGGGGCACACCGGGCACCGGGGAAATCAATCCGTTGGGGCAGCAGGGAAAACCGAGTCAAAACGCAGGAGCGGCGAATAGTCAGAAAAAAAGCCGGGTCAATCACAGGAAGCGGGGGGATAGTGGAACAAGCCGGGGGAATCACAGGACGGGTGCATAAATCAGAACAAAACCCGGGCAATTTAGGGGGAGGGAGCGTATCAGGGGCAAAAAAGGGCAGCAGGGGCAGGTATTCAGGATCACGTATAGACCTTGCGGGAATTTGTGGGCAGTGCGGGATCTTTAAATAGGGCCCTGCACTGTCATTGGCTGGCCCAAAACGCGCCCCCGCTTCATTGGGGCCTGAGGCGCGCCCGCGGGTTTCTACTGGCATGCGCGGGGTCCTGTCAGCCGCGGCTCGCCGGGACCTAGTTCCTGTGTCCCCGTGATCTGCCGCACTGCGCTGCGCGGGGGACAAACCCCATTGCGGCAGACGGAGCCGGGTCCCTGAAAACTTCAGTTGTGATAAATAGTGAAATTTAACCTCAGTTGGATACCACAGTCAGTGACCTCAATAAGACACTTGTAGTCTTGTGAAATTTATTTCCATAAAATGAGGACTATTACAACAATGAACATTCGATAGGGGAAAAGATCATTTTTTGGGTCTACTTTATGCATGAGGGTAAACTGCAATGTATTTCTGGGAAAGGGGGAGTGCTTTTCTATACAGATTAAATAAACCAAAGGAAAGGGAAAGGAAAAAATCAAAATATAGAAAAAACTGAAAAGGGATATGACAGTCAATATGACGTCATGTGAAACGTGACGTATGTAGAGCTTCTATAACATGTAATTTGCTGTCCCCTCAAAATTTTAACTCAAAAACAGCCATTAAGTCTAAACCCCCTGGCAACAAAAGTGAGTACACCCCTAAGTGAAAAAAGTCCAAAATTGGGCCCAAGTGTCCAAAAATTTTGTGGGCCCCATTATTTTCCCCGCACTGCCTTAACCCCCCTTTGGGATGGTGTTCACCAGAGCTTCACAGGTTGCCATGGAGTCCTTTCCATCCTCCATAGGACAACAGAGTGGTAGATGTTAGAGAGCTTGCGCTTCTCCACCATTTCATTTTTTGAGGATGCCCCACAGATGCTCAATTAGGGTTTAGGTCTGGAGACATGCTTGGCCAGTCCATCACCCCTTTAACCCTCAGCTGCTTTAGCAAGGCATGGTCATCTTGGAGGTGTGTTTGGGTCATTGTTGGTTCTATTGACCCTTAGACCCCTGGTCTAAGTTCTCTGTCACTCGTTCTGTCTCCTCAGGCCTGGAGAAGCATTGGTTACAAGTAATCACACATGAGACCGTCTTATAAGTAACCAAAAACTTCTAATTTATTCCACAACGAAAGCCCTCTTATATAGTACAATATAACGTGCAAGTGGAATACAAGCATTTACGTCAATCCTGAATAATGATGAGAAGCAAAATTTAAGGAATGTCTATAATATTACATAAAAACTTATCTGCTACATACAATAGAATCTGGCTAGATACTTTTCAAGGCTGTGAACATGATCTTTCTCAGGCATTGTAATTAGTTATAAGTAACAAACAATTATTTTCTCATGGGGGCAGAAATATTTGACATTTAATTTATCATAACAGAAAAAAGGTGCTTGTTAATACAAAGAAATAGTTGGATACTTTCACCGTCTCTACCAAGGCTAAGCTAAGATAAAAGATAGAAGAATGTTGTGAGTATAGTTCTGTAATACATAACTGACATAGCATATTTTCATTAACTCATCTGGTTATAATACAAAACAATTAATCAACATGGAATATAAAATGGAGTGGGAAAACAAAATGACAGACCTAAAGACATACATTTCCCTTCAATCCCCTCTTAAAATCATTATTTACATAATGATTTTTTTTTCCCCTTATACAACATAGTTCTTTTTCTGCTTCTTTCTATTTGGCCTTTTT
>CATNWA010003819.1:0-18059 GCA_951230385.1 Staurois parvus | reverse complement strand
TGGCCAATTGTAAAAAGTAATCCCTCTTTGGCCACCCTTTCCCCCTATTCGAAAAATAAATTCTTTTAGGGGCAGCTTGGGCAAACTACGGCCCGCGGGGCCGTTTAGGGCCCCGGGGGCCTTTTTTAATCGGGGCCCGCGGGGGTGTGGCAAACATTGGCTGTCAATGTAGGCGGGGGCCAGCTTTAAACGAATCCTCTCCTCTACAGCCCCCCTTGAAAGGGGGGAAAAAGGGGGTGGAACCGGGTGAGGGGAACCCGTGGGGAAGCAAAGGTAATAAAATTGAAAAAATTTGGGGGAAAATAAATTTTACTATAGGGGGGATAAATTTTACTAAAAGGGGGGATGAATTACAAATGGGGGGGAAATGAATTACTATAGGGGGGATAAAATACTATAGGGGGGGAATGAAAAATTTTGGGGGAGGGTTATTAAGGGGGTTTAATTTTCTATGGGGGGGGGTTAATTCCCAATAGGGGGGAAAATTTCCTAAGGGGGGAAATAATTTACTTTGGGGATAAATTTAAATTTTAAAGGGGGGAGGGAAATTATTTTAAGGGGGGGATTAATTATTTGGGGGAAAAATTAAAATTTACTATAGGGGGGAAATTTAAAATTATTTATGGGGGGGGTTTAAATTTCCCTATATGGGGGGAGGGAATTACAAAGGGGGGGGTTTTAATTACAATAGGGGGGATGAATTACTAGGGGGTGGGGGATGAATTACTATATGGGGGATAAATTAAACTATATGGGGATAAATTTTTGGATTAAAAGGGGGATAAAATTACTAAAATGGGATATGAAATTTACTATTTTGAAATTATTTTAATGGGGATAAATTTTACTGGGGGGATGAATTATATGGGGGAAAAAGAATTTAAAGGCTTATAGGGGGAAAAATTTTACATACTTCTAGGGAGGGCATGGTAGTGGGGGGGGCCCGGCCGGGCGGCTAGTCCCCCCCCTTTCCAATAATGAACCCATTGGGGCCCTAAAAGGTC
Source organism: Staurois parvus (assembly GCA_951230385.1). Taxonomy (NCBI): domain Eukaryota; kingdom Metazoa; phylum Chordata; class Amphibia; order Anura; family Ranidae; genus Staurois; species Staurois parvus. The sequence continues at coordinate 17,055 of CATNWA010003819.1, read as the reverse complement.
AAAAAGTTTTGCCCACCCCCTGCTCAAATGGAAAATAGTTCCAATATAGGGAGATGGGAAAAAAGCTGTAAAGAGCAACAGGTCCCTTTTCGGCTACTGACCTAACTAAAAAAAAAGGCCCCATTTGAAATGGATTTCTTCCCAATCAAAAAAATTTTCCCCCATTAGTTTTAAACCCTTTAACAACCACGACAAAACCCCCCCCGGGTACTAAAATACCCCGAAAAACCCCCCCCCCCAAAGTTTTGACACTCCAAAAAAAAAAGAAAATCCTTGAAAAGGGCCCCCCTCTGTAAGAACCCCTCCAGTACAGCCCCCTTTCATTTAACACATCCAAAAATACGGTTTCCCAGTAAAAAAAAAACAAGTAAACCCCCCCCCTCATTTTAAAACCCTCCACGTACAGATCCCCTGGCGTCCATTTCCCAGTACGGGAAACCCCCCCTGAATACGGGCCTTTAATTGACATTCCCATTTCAGACCCTACGTAAATCCAAAAAGCCCCCACACTAAAGATTTCACTACGACCCACCCAGTAAAGACAACCCACAGAAAAGCCCCATTCACTATGCGATGATGCTCGGGGTAAAAAAGGGGGCCGGGCTGTTTTGTCCCCTTTAAAGGGGGAAATACCTTTTTTCCCCTTTTAAAAGTCGAGGGCATCACCCGACGGGACAGCAGTACAGATTTTCCAACTCTTCCAGCCCATAGAAGGATCGCCCCTAAAAAGGGAGATTCCCTATGTGAGGAACCAGCCGTGGAAGGATGCAACTTCTAGGGGGTGAGGAAGCAGCTTAAAGATAGCTCCGTAAGGACGTTTACACATCAAAGATATTTAAATGCTAAATAATTTTGCGCAACACTGTGCTCTGCAAAGTATGGACAGCGTGCTTCAATGCAGTTAACTATGGGACACGCCCCCTGATGCAGACTATACTAAGGATAGAGCACACCCAGTAGAGAATGCTCCTGTGCAGGACTAACCAGTACAGACACCTCCACTTGAACACAGACCCCCAGTAAAAAAATCCTCATAGCAGGACATCCCAGTACAGAATGAGGCCAAGAGTACATACTCCCCTCAGTAAAATCTACATTCCAGTGCAGACCTCACTCAGTACGGACCCTAAAAATTGTCTGAAGGAACCCCTGTTGACCACTGGATCTGCACCATTACTAAAATAACTTTCAACAACAGGGATTTTTTTAGTTCGACCAGGTATCTCAATAAATGTTTAAGCTGGGCCAACTGCGATCGAAAGTAAATCCCTCTTTGGCAAGCCCTCCTCTACTCTGAAAAATAAATATGACTCTCGTGAGAATATAGTTCCAATAGATGAGGGCTGATAGGCAAAAGGCGTGTAGAAGATCGAGAAAAAGGTGCACTTCATGGCTACTGACCTAGACGATGAACAAACGGGGGGCCCCCCCCCCCCCCCATACCTTGTATGGAGTCTATCCCAATCTCGCAGAATCTCCTCCCATTAGTTTAGACCCCCCGAATAACAAACCACGACAAATTCCCCTCAGTACTCGATACCCCTGTAACCCCCCCAAAGTATGAGACACTACTCAGTAAAGAGCATCCTTGTACATAACCCTCCTCCGTACGCACTAACCTTCAGTACCAGTACCCTCCTCAGTACACAATCCGCAATACAGGAGTTCCCAGTACAAAAAAACTAAGTAGAGCCCCCCTCAGTTAAAAACCTCCACAGTACAGGATTCCAACCTGGGGCATTCCACTTCAGTACCGAACCCTCTCTGAGGGTAAAGGCCTTTCAATTGAACATTCCCAGTGCCAGACCCTACAGTCCTATAACCCAGTTACAGACCCCACACTAACGACTTCACATACAGACCCACCCAGTAAAGAACAACCCTCAGTTAAAGGCACTTTCACTATGGCTGATAGATGCTCTGGTTCAAAAAAGGTCCTGCTGTCTGTCCTCCGTAAAGGGGATATTACCTTTCTTCCCCGTTTTTACCGGCGAGAAACAGTGCACCCCGACGGGACAGTCTATCTAGTAACAGAGTTCCAACTCTTCCAGCCACTAGAAGGATCGACTTCAACGGAGATTGACCTATGTGAGGAAACCAGCCGTGAAGGATGCAACTTCTAGGGGTGAGGAAACAGTATAGAAGCTCCGTAAGACTTTTCACATCAAAGATATTAAAATGCTAAATAATTTGTCCAACACGGTGCTCTGCAAAGTATGGTAGCGTGCTTCAATGCAGTTAACTATGGAACACGCCCTGTTGCAAGAACATTCTAAGAATAGACACTCCCAGTAGAGAAAGTTCCTGTGGCAGGACTCCTAGTACAGACACCTCCACTTGCACAGACCCCCAGTAAAAAAATCCCTCATAGCAGAACATCCCCATTACAGATGTGCGCCAAAGCGTAAGAGGACTCCCCTCAGTAAATACATTCCAGTGCAGACCCCCCTCAGTAAGGACTAAAAATTCTGAATGAACCCCTGTGACACTGATCTGCACCATTTCTAAAATACTTTCAACAACAGGAATTTTTATAACACGTTCACATGTATTTCAATAAATGTTTAAGCTGGCCAACTGCGTCAAAGTAATCCCTCTTTGGCAAGGCCCTACTCTACTCTGAAAAAATAAATATGCTCTAGTGGATATAGTTCCAATATAGGGCAGATAGGACAAAAGCTGTAGAAGAGTAACAGGTGCACTTCTGGAAGTACTGACCTAGACTAGGAAAAAAGGACCACCTTGTATGGAGTCTTCCCAATCACAGAACTCCTCCATTAGTTTAGACCCCCAGTAACAACCACTACAAATACCCCTCAGTACTGATACCACCATTAACCCCCCAAAGTATAGACACTCCTCAGTAAAGACATCCTTGTACAGACCCTCCTCTGTAAGCAATACCTCAGTACTGTCCCCTTTCAGTACACATCCACAATACAGATTTCCCAGTACAAAAAAAACAAGTAGAGCCCCCTCAGTTAAAACCTCCACAGTACAGATCCAACCTGGGCAGTCCACTTCAGTACAGAACCCTTCTGAGTACAGGCCTTTCAATTGACATTCCCAGTGCAGACCCTACAGTATACCCAGTACAGACCCCACACTAAAGACTTCACTACAGACCCACCCAGTAAAGACAACCTCAGTAAATGCACATTCACTATGCTGATGATGCTCTGGTCAAAAAGGTCCTGCTGTCTGTCCTCCGTAAAGGGGTATACCTTCTTCCCCCCGTTTTACAGTCGAGACAGTGCACACCGACGGGACAGCAGTACAGAATTTCCAACTCTTCCAGCCCACTAGAAGGATCGACCTCAAATGGAGATTGACCTATGTGAGGAACCAGCCGTGAAGGATGCAACTTCTAGGGGTGAAGAAACAGTATAGAAGCTCCGTAAGACTTTCACATCAAAGATATTAAATGCTAAATAATTTGCCAACACAGTGCTCTGCAAAGTATGGTAGCGTGCTTCAAAGCAGTTAACTATGGACACGCCCCTGTGCAGACATTCTAAGGATAGACACTCCCAGTAGAGAATGATCCTGTGCAGGAGTCCCAGTACAGACGCCTCCACTTGCACAGACCCCCAGTAAAAAATCCCTCATAGCAGACATCCCAGTACAGATGTCCCAAAGTAATAGACTCCCCTCAGTAAACAAATTCAGTGCAGACCCCCCTCAGTAAGGACTAAAGATTCTGAATGAACCCTGTGACCACTGATCTGCACCATTTCTAAAAAACTTTCAACAACTGGGATTTTTTAGTTCACATGTATTTCAACACATCTTTAAGCTGGCCAACTGTGTCAAAGTAATCCCTCTTTAGCCAGGCCCTACTCTACTCTGAAAAATAAATATGCTCTAGTGGATATAGTTCCAATATAGGGCAGATAGGCAAAAGCTGTAGAAGAGCTACAGGTGCACTTCTGGCTACTGACCTAGACTATGAAAAAAGGCCCACCTTGTATAGATTCTTCCCAATCACAGAACTCCTCCATTAGTTTAGACCCCCAGTAACATCCACTACAAATACCCCTTAGTACTGATACCCCAGAAACCCCCCCAAATTATAGACACTCCTCACTAAAGACATCCTTATACATACCCTCCTCTGTAAGCACTACCTCAGTACAGTCCACTCTCAGTACACATCCACAATACAGATTTCCCAGTACAAAAAAACCAAGTAAAGCCCCCCTCAGTTAAAACCTCCACAGTACAGATACAACCTGGGCAGTCCACTTCAGTACAGAACCCTTCTGAGTACAGGCCTTTCAATTGACATTCCCAGTGCAGACCATACAGTATACCCAATACATACCACACACTAAAAACTTCACTACAGACCCACCCAGGAAAGACAACCCTCAGTAAATGCACATTCACTATGCTGATGATGCTCTGGTCAAAAAGGTCCTGCTGTCTGTCCTCCGTAAAGGGGTATACCTTCTTCCCCATTTTACAGTCGTGACAGTGCACACCGACGGGACAGCAGTACAGAGTTCCAATTCTTCCAGCCCACTAGAAGGATCGACCTCAAACGAGATTGACCTATGTGAGGAACCAGCCGTGAAGGATGCAACTTCTAGGGGTGAGGAAACAATATAGAAGCTCCGTAAGACTTCACATCAAAGATATTAAATGCTAAATAATTTGCCAACACAGTGCTCTGCAAAGTATGGTAGCGTGCTTCAATGCAGTTAACTATGGACAAAGTTAATCCCCTGTGCAGACATTCTAAGGATAGACACTCCCAGTAGAGAATGATCCTATGCAGGACTCCCAGTACAGACGCCTCCACTTGCACAGACCCCCCAGTAAAAAAATCCCTCATAGCAGACATCCCAGTACAGATGCCCCAAAGTATAGACTCCGCTCAGTAAACAAATCCAGTGCAGACCCCCCTCAGTAAGGACTAAAAATTCTGAATGAACCCTGTGACCACTGATCTGCACATTTCTAAAAAACTTTCAACAGGGATTTTTAGTTCACATGTATTTCAACACATCTTTAAGCTGGCCAACTGTGTCAAAGTAATCCCTCTTTGGCAAGGCCCTACTCTACTCTGAAAAATAAATATGCTCTAGTGCAGTGGTCGGCAAGCCGCGGCTCGTGAGCCACATGCGGCTCTTTACAAACTTAAATGCGGCTCTTCTGTGTGCCGGGCGCCGGCTCCCCTCCCTCCTCCTCTCGGGCGGCCCCGCCCCAAAAGTCAGGACTCTGCAGCTGTCAGGATGTAGGCGGGGAAGCCAGGATGTAGGGCGGGGCAGTGTGACGAACTCCTCTCCTCTCACAGTCTGCCCTGAAGACCAGAGAACGGCGCGGGAACACGGCGAGAGGAACGCGCGGAGCAAAGGTAAGTGAAATTGACACAATATGGGGAATGAATTACTATAGGGGGGATGAATTACTATAGGGTCAATGAATTACTATATGGGGGGATGAATTACTATGAGGGATGAATTACTATATGGGGGATGAATTATTATATGGGGGATGAATTTCTATAGGGGGGATGAATTACTATATGGGGGATGAATTACTATGGGAGATGAATTACTATATGGGGGATGAATTACTATGGGGGATGAATAACTATATGGGGGATGAATTACTATATGGGGGATGAATAACTATGGGGGATGAATTACTATATGGGGGATGAATTACTATGGGGGATGAATTACTATATGGGGGATGAATTACTATATAGGGGATGAATTACTATGGGGGAAGAATTACTATATGGGGGATGAATTACTATGGGGGATGAATTACTATAGGGGGGATGAATTACTATATGGGGGATGAATTACTAAGGGGGATGAATTACTATATGGGGGATGAATTACTATGGGGGATGAATTACTATATGGGGGATGAATTACTATATGGGGGATGAATTACTATGGGGGATGAATTACTATATGGGGGATGTATCTTCAGTTTTAAAAATGTGGCTCTCAAAATAAATTTCAATCGTGGTTTGGCGAGATTTGGCTCAGTTGAAAAAAAAGGTTGCCCACCACTGCTCTAGTGATATAGTTCCAATATAAGGGCAGATAGGCAAAAGCTGTAGTAGAGCAAAAGGTGCACTTCTGGCTACTGACCTAGACTATGAAAAAAGGCCCACCTTGTATGGAGTCTTCCCAATCACAGAACTCCTCCATTAGTTTAGACCCCCAGTAACAACCACTACAAATACCCCTCAGTACTGATACCCCAGTAACCCCCCCAAAGTATAGACACTCCTCAGTAAAGACATCCTTGTACAGACCCTCCTCTGTAAGCACTACCTCAGTACTGTCCCCTTTCAGTACACATCCACAATACAGATTTCCCAGTACAAAAAAACAAAGTAGAGCCCCCCTCAGTTAAAACCTCCACAGTACAGATCCACCCTGGGCAGTCCACTTCAGTACAGAACCCTACTGAATACAGGCCTTTCAATTGACATTCCCAGTGCAGACCCTACAGTATACCCAGTACAGACCCCACATTAAAGACTTCACTACAGACCCACCCAGTAAAGACAACCCTCAGTAAACGCACATTCACTATGCGGATGATGCTCTGGTCAAAAAGGTCCTGCTGTCTGTCCTCCGTAAAGGGGTATACCTTCTTCCCCGTTTTACAGTCAAGACAGTGCACACCGACGGGACAGCAGTACAGAGTTCCAACTCTTCCAGCCCACTAGAAGGATCGACCTCAAATGGAGATTGACATATGTGAGGAACCAGCCGTGAAGGATGCAACTTCTAAGGGTGAGGAAACAGTATAGAAGCTCCGTAAGACTTTCACATCAAAGATATTAAATGCTAAATAATTTGCCAACACAGTGCTCTGCAAAGTATGGTAGCGTGCTTCAATGCAGTTAACTATGAACACACCCCTGTGCAGACATTCTAAGGATAGACACTCCCAGTAGAGAATGATCCTGTGCAGGACTCCCAGTACAGACATCTCCACTTGCACAGACCCCCAGAAAAAAATCCCTCATAGCAGACATCCCAGTACAGATGCGCCAAGTACAGACTCCCCTCAGTAAATACATTCCCGTGCAGACCCTCCTCAGTAAGGACTAAAAATTCTGAATGAACCCTGTGACCACTGATCTGCACCATTTCTAAAAAACATTCAACAACAGGGATATTTCAATAAATGTTTAAGCTGGCCAACTGCATCAAAGGAATCCCTCTTTGGCCAGGCCCTACTCTACTCTGAAAAATAAATATGCTCTAGTGGATATAGTTCCAATATAGGGCAGATAGGCAAAAGCTGTAGAAGAGCAAAAGGTGCACTTCTGGCTACTGACCTAGACTATGAAAAAAGGCTCACCTTGTATAGATTCTTCCCAATCACAGAACTCCTCCATTAGTTTAGACCCCCAGTAACAACCACTACAAATACCCCTCAGTACTGATACCCCAGTAACCCCCTCAAAGTATAGACACTGCTCAGTAAAGACATCCTTGTACAGACCCTCCTCTGTAAGCACTACCTCAGTACAGTCCCCTCTCAGTACACATCCACAATACAGATTTCCCAGTACAAAAAAAACAAGTAGAGCCCCCCTCAGTTAAAACCTCCACAGTGCAGATCCAACCTGGGCAGTCCACTTCAGTACAGAACCCTTCTAGGGGGTGAGGAAACAGTATAGAAGCTCCGTAAGACTTTCACATCAAAGATATTAAATGCTAAATAATTTGCCAACACAGTGCTCTGCAAAGTATGGTAGCGTGCTTCAATGCAGTTAACTATGGACACGCCCCTGTGCAGACATTCTAAGGATAGAAACTCCCAGTAGAGAATGATCCTGTGCAGGACTCCCACTACAGACACCTCCACTTGCACAGACTCCCAGTAAAAAATCCCTCACAGCAGACATCCCAGTACAGATGCCCCAAAAGTATAGACTCCCCTCAGTAAATACATTCCAGTGCAGACCCCCCTCAGTAAGGACTAAAAATTCTGAATGAACCCTGTGACAACTGATCTGCACCATTTCTAAAAAACTTTGAACAACAGGGATTTTTAGTTCACATGTATTCCAATAAATGTTTAAGCTGGCCAACTGCGTCAAAGTAATCCCTCTTTGGCAAGGCCCTACTCTACTCTGAAAAATATGCTCTAGTGGATATAGTTCCAATATAGGGCAGATAGGCAAAAGCTGTAGAAGAGCAAAAGGTGCACTTCTGGCTACTGACCTAGACTATGAAAAAAGGCCCACCTTGTATAGATTCTTCCCAATCACAGAACTCCTCCATTAGTTTAGACCCCCAGTAACAACCACTACAAATACCCCTCAGTACTGATACCCCAGTAACCCCCCCCCAAGTATAGACACTCCTCAGTAAAGACATCCTTGTACAGACCCTCCTCTGTAAGCACTACCTCAGTACAGTCCCCGCTTAGTACACATCCACAATACAGATTTCCCAGTACAAAAAAAACAAGTAGAGCGCCCCTCAGTTAAAACCTCCACAGTACAGATCCAAAATGGGCAGTCCACTTCAGTACAGAACCCTTCTGAGTACAGTCCTTTCAATTGACATTCCCAGTGCAGACCCTACAGTATACCCAGTACAGACCCCACACTAAAGACTTCACTACAGACCCACCCCCAGTAAAGACAACCCTCAGTAAATGCACATTCACTATGCTGATGATGCTCTGGTCAAAAAGGTCCTGCTGTCTGTCCTCCGTAAAGGGGTATACCTTCTTCCCCGTTTTACAGTCGAGACAGTGCACACTGACGGGACAGCAGTACAGAGTTCCAACTCTTCCAGCCCACTAGAAGGATCGACCTCAAACGGAGATTGACCTATGTGAGGAACCAGCCGTGAAGGATGCAACTTCTAGGGGGTGAGGAAACAGTATAGAAGCTCCGTAAGACTTTCACATCAAAGATATTAAATGCTAAATAATTTGCCAACACAGTGCTCTGCAAAGTATGGTAGCGTGCTTCAATGCAGTTAACTATGGACACGCCCCTGTGCAGACATTCTAAGGATAGAAACTCCCAGTAGAGAATGATCCTGTGCAGGACTCCCAGTACAGACACCTCCACTTGCACAGACCCCCAAGTAAAAAATCCCTCATAGCAGACATCCCAGTACAGATGCGCCAAAGTATAGACTCCCCTCAGTAAATACATTCCAGTGCAGACCCCCCTCAGTAAGGACTAAAAATTCTGAATGAACCCTGTGACCACTAATCTGCACCATTTCTAAAAAACTTTCCACATAGGAATGAATGGCGGAATGTTCAAAACTAGAGTGGGAGCTGCCCACTCCAGTTGTAGACTACTGGTGGAGGCAAGAACACTTCACACAATTTCCCCAGAAATTGTAGCTTTTCTAGTTATTATTATTATTACACAGGATTTATATAGTGCCAACAATTTGCACAGCGCTTTACAATACAAAGGGAGACAGGTCAATTACAATACATTTCAGTACAGAAGGAATAGAAGAGCCCTGCTCATGGAGCTTACAATCAAAATAGACACAATTGTACTAGTGTCACTGGGGATGTCAGTGGCAGTTAGTCATCTGTCAGTGTCAGAATGCCTGTCGCAGTCCCGCTATAAGTTGCTGATCGCTGCAATTACTAGTATAAAAAAAATAAACATTCTACTTTATATACTGCCATTTGTAGATGCTATAACTTTCACGTAAACCAATTCACTTACAATTATTGGGCTTTATTTCAAAATTGTTGTTTTTTTTGTTTATTGCACAAAAATTAAAAAACGCAGAGGTGATCAAATACCACCAAAAGAAAGCTCTATTTGTGGGGGAAGAAATACATAAATTTAATTGATGTACAGGGTTGCATGACCGTGCAATTGTCAAAATAATGCAGCACCGTATCGCAAAAAATGGCCTGCTCAGGAAGGGGGGTAAATTCTCTGGAGGGTAAGTGGTTAAGGAGGGCATGGCAGGGGGTCTGTCCTATACCTACATTCTTTTGCTAATAGGTTTCCCTCATTCCCATCTCAGAAAGTTGGGAGGTATGTGGAGGTAGTGTAGGCTTCTATAGGATATCTTGGTGCTGGTTGGTTCAGTCAGCTGGTCACCCATATTGACCACTGGGATCCTTTTCCTATCTCTTGTTTTTACAATTTTCCTATTTCTCGTTTTTCTGGTTATATGGGCCCGGATTTACTATTGTGCCTAGGCGTATTTCCATGGGCGAACGTCTACTTTTTACTAGCGACCGTCTACTTTTACCCCGCTAAGAGATTTACTAAAGAAAGCATCAACAAGTAGACGCCAAATCGAATTTACGAACGAGACACAGACCAGGAATCAGACTCAAAAAGCAGACTTGCTAAGAGGCACGTCTAACGCCATGAAAAATCACTGCAGAAACATGTTCACATTGAAATTTGCTTTGCCAAATATCAGGACTTCACTTTAAACAATATCTGCCATTTCAAAAAAAAATTTAAAATGTGTTAAGTTTTTTTCTAAGCAAAACAGTGAAGAACTAGACACTTGTGCAGCGTATTTGGCCGATATAAATGCACATATGCAGAACACATTTTAGACGTCCTCTGTGGGCGCTTGCTTTTTAGCCGCTCTTCAATAGTAAATCTCTGGAGTCCTCTGACAGACGGCACTCGGGTCGCGTCTACTGTGTTTAACAAACAGCACTAGGCATATCTTTATGTATTTTAATTTGATTTCCTTAGTTCTATTGATTCTATTTTTGTTTCTTATCCTTTATAATTATTTCTGTAATGATTTTACTTATTTTGAAGGTCTAAATAATATTTATTTTGACAGCTGAATGTAAAAATAAAGGTCTGCAATTTAAAAAAAAAAAATAAATAAATAAAAAACAGCGTCCGGTCCCCCCTCTCATCCATACCAAGCCCTTCAGGTCTGGTATGTATATCAAGGGGTAACTCCACAGCAAAATTTAAAAAAAAAAACAGCGTGGAGTCCCCCCCAAAATCCATACCAGACCCTTATCCGAGCATGCAGTCCGGCAGGTCAGGAAAGGGAGGGGATGAGTGAGCGCCCCACTCCTGAAACCATACCAGGCCACATGCCCTCAACATGGGGGGCGTGCTTTGGGGCAGGTGGGCTCCCCCCCAAAGCACCCTGTCCCCCATGTGTTGATGGGGACAAGAGCCTCTTCCCAACAACCCTGGCCGGTGGTTGTGGGGGTCTGCGGGCAGGGGGCTTATCAGAATCTGGAAGCCCCCTTTAACAAGGGGGCCCCCAGATCCCGCCCCCCCCCACGTGAATAAGTATGCGGTACATGGTACCGCTACTAATTTCACCAAAACAGCAAAAGTGTAGTGTAAAAAAAACACAGAACAAGTCCTTTAATAAAACAATGTCCCCTAAAGTAGATCCAATGTCAATCACGGCGACCTGAAAAAAGAAAAAAAAAATGTTCCGCACTCGACGAGGCTCACCAGCCTTATGCAGCCAGTCTCGCTGACATTTCTTATATAGGTAAGGGGCGGGGCCAGCCGGGGACATCATCCGAGTGACCCGCCCCATGTGACATCGTTGATGTCACATGGGGTGGGATCACATGCTTGATGTCCCCGGCTGGTCCCGCCTCTTACCTATTTAAGAGCGGTCAGCGAAACTGGTTGCATAAGGCTGGTGAGCCTCGTCGAGAGTGGAACGTTTTTTTTTTTTTTTTTTTTTTTCGGTCGCTGCCGTGACATCGTGATTGACGTTGGATCTACTTCGGGGGACATTGTTATATTAAAGGACTTGTCAAAGACCCTGTACTGTGTTTTTTTTACACTACACTTTTGCTTTTTTTGTGAATTAGTAGCGGTACCATGTACCACATACTTGTTCACATAGGGGAGGGGGCCGGGATCTGGGGGCCCCCTTGTTAAAGGAGGCTTCCAGATTCTGATAAGCCCCCCGCCCGCAGACCCCCACAACCACCGGACAGGGTTGTGGGGAGGGGGCCCTTGTCCCCATCAACATGGGGACAAGGTGCTTTGGAGAGGAGCCCCCCTGCCCCAAAGCACCCCCCATGTCCTTTAAGTTTACAAGTCCTTTAATATAACAATGTCCCCCAAAGTAAGTCCAACGTCAATCATGGCGACCCAAAAAAAAAAAAAAAAAAAAAAAAAAAAAAAAAAAGCTCAGCTCTTGACCGAGGCTAGCTGCCTTATGCAACCAGTCTCGCTGACAGTTCTTAAATAGGTAAGGGGCGGGGCCAGCCAGGGACATCAAGCATGTGATCCCACCCCATGTGACATCAATGATGTCACATGGGGCGGGGTCACTCAGATGATGTCCCCGGCTGGCCCCGCCCCTTATCTATTTAAGAACTGTCATCCTGTCTCCTCCATAAGGCAGCTAGCCTCGGTCAAAAGCGGAGCTTTTTTTGGGTTGCCGTGATTGATGTTGGATCTACTTCGGGGGAAATTGTTTTATTAAAGGACTTGTCAAAGACCCTGTACTGTGTTTTTTTACACTACACTTTTGCTTTTTTTGTGAATTAGGAGCCGTACCATGTACTACATACTCATTCACGTGGGGAGGGGGCCGGGATCTGGGGGCCCCCTTGTTAAAGGGGGTTTCCAGATTCTGATAAGCCCCCCACCCGCAGACCCCCACAACCACCGGACAGGGTTGTGGGGAAGAGGGCCTTGTCCCCATCAACAAGGGGACAAGGTGCTTTGGGGGGGAGCCCCCCTGCTCCAAAGCACGCCCCCCATGTTGAGGGCATGTGGCCTGGTATGGTTCAGAAGGGGGGGCTCGCGCTCCTCCCCCCCCCTTTCCTGACCTGCCGGGCTGCATGCTCGGATAAGGGGTCTGGTATGGATTTTGGGGGGAACCCCATGCTGTTTTTTTTTTATTTAATTTCAGCGTGGAGTTACCCCTTAATATCCATACCAGACCCGAAGGGCTTGGTATGGATTGAAGGGGGGACCCCACACCGTTTTTTTTTTAATTTTTAGAATTCCCTACAATGCTTTTACATTCAACTGTCAGTGGGGAACTCCGCCGACAGCTGAAACATGAACGCTGCATTGGTTTTCACTACTAAAACGCTGCATTGATAAAATAACTCATGCGGGATTTTAGTAGCGACAACCATGTGTTAATGTTTCAGCTGTTAATGTTAATGTTTCCCACTGACAGCTGAATGTAAAATAATTCCCGTATATTAAATAATTAAAAAGCTGCGTGGGGTCCCCCTCCATTTTCCTGACCTGCCAGGCTGCATGCTCGGATAAGGATCTGGTATGGATTTTGGGGGGGACCCCATGCAGTTTTTTTTTTTTTATTTCGGCATGGAGTTACCCATTAATAAATTATTCCAGACCCGAAGGGCTTGGTGTGGATGGGACCCCACGCCGTTTTTTGTTTACATTTTGGTGTGGAGTTACCCCTTAAGATACATACCAGACCCGAAGGGCTTGGTATGGATGGGAGGGGGGACCCCATGCTGTTTTTTATTTACTATGGTGCTGGTTTTTAAATATAAATTCTCCCTTTTTTTTTCTTCACTATAGCTCAGAAATTCAGCTGTTACTTCCCCCAACTAAAAGAGAAGGTTTTCTTGGAATTTATATCCCTAAAGGAAACAATGAGTTTATTAAAAGATACAGTTTTCTGTAACTTTGGGGAAAGTGACTTCTAAGCTTGTGAACTATAGTGAAGAAAAAAAAAGGCTGGCATTTGCATTTGAAAATCAGCGCCAACATACACTTTGTATTGCGAAAAAAAATTATTAACAATTGTGTAAACCGAGGCATTATTTTCAATGGATTTTCATTCGTAAACTGAAAATCACCTTAACTGAGGCGTCGGTAAACCGAAGTACGCCTGTATTAGTATTGCAATCCTTTGTATTGGGATACATAGAGCCAACATACATCTGAATTGGCAACATAGCACAACATTTGTGCCACATTTGAGATATCTGGCTAGTTACACTGACCTTGCCCAGGGACTTAGGGTTGATTCACACCACAGAAATACAGGTAGGATTAGTGTTTAACAGCTCTGTGGATTAGTGGTTAGCACTGCTGCCTCACAACGCTAGGGTTGTCGGTTTGAATCCCAACCACGGCAATGAATTTGCATGATCTACGTGTGACTACCCTAACATACATGTGCTGGTGGCAGCATCTTTGCTTTCTGTCTAAATGATCCCTAGAATGTGAATGTTAGAATGAGGCCTTGTCTGTTCAAACATCTTTAAAGTTGCACCTTATGTGAATGTCAAACGATGGGATGAGATAAGGGCCTGGACTAATGATTGATTTGATAATGCTGGTTTGCACTCCACCCTCTTCTTTGGGAAGGTTTGTCAAACCAAGAGAAGAGTGAGCGAGAGACAGAAAAGGATTAAAAAAAAATAAAAAAATAAAATAATGGCATGGAGTTCCCCCCCCCAAATCCATAACAGACCCTTATCCGAGCATGCAGATACCACATGCCTTCAAAGATTTATTTCCTTTGCTGAATTGCCTGCTTGGTTCACACTAGATGCGATTTAAAGTTGTGCTTTTTGTTGGCAATTTCACCATATTTTCTGTAGATTTACCAATGAGTTATTGCGTTTTCAATTGTGTTTTGCATTGCAATTTCTATTGTAGTCTATATGTGAAATTGCTACAAAATGCTGAAAACGTTAGACAAGAACTACTTTTGAAATTGTGCTGCAGCAAATCGCTTACATTAAGACACTCACATCCACATTCATTAGATCCGATATCAGGTACAATTTCAATTCCCAAATCGCACCTGAAATCGTGCACCCTGGATGCGACTTGGCATAGCGATTTGCATGACATGCGACTTGCAAATCGTATGCCAAGTCGCACCCTATTGTCTGCTATTAGAGCCGTCACATGGGTGCGTTTTCCGACACTGATTTCTAAAGTAGTACATGTACTACTTTTGTGGCAATTTGCATAGATATCTGTGTCAGATGTCTTGCAAATCGCAAGGAAATCGGCATCTTCACTGTACGTCGCACAATTTCTAAATCGGCTTTGATGTGACCGTGGTGTAAGGCCTTTTTATGTTTGATTTCCTGAGTGTTTTTCCGATTTATGGGAAATGCCGCATACTAGCAAAAGCGAATTGACATTTTCAGTATTGCATGCGAGATGTGGTCATGTGACTGCCTTAACTCATGCGATAATCTGGAGTGAATTGTGCCTATAGGGCCAAGAAATATTGCCAATAGGGTTCCCTTTTACATTCCTGTTCAATGTTCTTTTGTATGCTGCACAGGTACACTTCACTGTGGCTTTTTTTCTGACTCTGATTTGTGGGGCCTGTATACCAAGGGTTAACGCAGGTGGGAAGAGAATTAATCAGGTGCAAACACTTTCTCTGACCAAATGAATGACAGTGGTGGGTGTGGCCTACCTTAAATAAAGAGATGCAGTAGTGGCTGATTTTCGCCTTGTACAGGCCACATTATTTTCTGCAAGTCCTTGTCTGTGGTGGTTTGGAGAGGAAGAGATATTGTGGTGAATTGCCCTGCAGCTTGTTTTGAGGATAAGCCTAAGTGATTCATATTAACTGTTTTGTTTCCTGCTCTAACCTGTGAAAGCACAGTTTCATTAGAAGTATAATCTTTTAGGATTGTAAACTCTTATGAGCAGGATCGTTCTATTTTAAGCAACATCACATCCTGCTTTTTTTTTTTTTTTATTTTCACCAAGATATTGAATGTACCTACTTGTTTGTTGCTGTCCAAATAAATGTGGAATGTGTATTTGATCAATAAACATTTGGACTATGTATTTTTTGGGGGAGATTATTTCATATTCTAATTGAATGTAGCACAGTGGCTAAATGGTTATAGCACTTCCACGTGGCAGTACTTAGGGCCGTTGGTTCGAATCCCAAACCATGGCACCCCCGCCTGCCTGGAGCTTGCCATGTTCTCACTCCCTGTGCCTTGGTTTCCTCCGGGTACTCTCCGTTTCCTCCCACACTCTAAGAGACATGCTAGGTAGGTTAATTGGATATAAAAAGCCCTATACTATATAGCCCTAGTATATGTATGAATGTAAGTTTAGGGCCTTTAATGGTACCCCCTTGAGGGGTTTGGGGCTGATGTGAATTTACCACAATACAGTCAGGTCCATAAATATGGGACATCGACACAATTCTAAAAGTTTTTGGGGGTCTAAACACCACCCAATGGATTTGAAATGAAACGAAAAAGATTCTTTAACGCGACCTCAGCTTTAATTTGAAGTATTAACCCTCCAAATTAGGTGAAAAAGGTGAAGAAAAAACAACATTTGCATAGTTCCCCCACTTGTAAAGGGACCAAAAATAAGGGACAAAAAGCTTCCGCTGTTCCATGGGCCCGTTTGGTTATTCCCCCTTATCCCCAATTACAACAAACAATAAAAGGTCCAGATTTTATTTAAGTGTCATTTACATTTTTGGGTTCGTTGCTGTCAACCTCAAGATGAATCCAAAAGCTGCACTATCATGAAGCAAGCTATCATTAGGGTGAAAAAACAAAACAAAAACCCCTCAAGAGACAGCAAAAACATTAGGGGTGGCCAAAACAACTGTTTTGGAACATTCTTAAAAAAAAGGAACGCACCGGAGCTACAACACCAAAATTCCCCCAAACCACGAAAAACAACTGGTGGTTTTACCAAAAAATTCTTTTCCCCCGGTGAAGAAAACACCCTCACAACAGTTTTGGCCAAACAAAAACACTCCCAGGGGGTAGTGTATTGTTCAAAGTCCCAAAAATCAAGAGAAAAACTTTTTTCCCCCAAGTTTTGAATACAAGGGGTTCAAACCCCCAAGATTTTTAAACCCCATTGGTGACCCCAAAAACAAAGGCCAATTAGAGTTTTTGTTTTAAACAACATCTAAAAAAGCCTTCACAGTTCTGGGAAAAACATCCCATGGACAGATGAACCAAATCAACTTGTACCAAAGTATGGGGAAAGAAGGTTGGGGAAGAAAGGAACTGCCCGGATCCTAAGCATACCACCTCATCATGAAGCATGGTGGTGGTAGTGTCATCGTGGGCAAAAGGGATGGCGCCATGGAAACCCTTTCC
>CATNWA010003818.1:0-16461 GCA_951230385.1 Staurois parvus | reverse complement strand
GTACATTGTATGTTCTGTATAGGAGATCACTCTCTGTACATTGTATGTTCTGTATAGGAGATCGATCTCTTGTATGTTCTGTATTCGTATGTTCTTGTACTGTAGGAGATCACTCTCTGTACATTGTATGTTATGTATAGGAGATCGCTCTCTGTACATTGTATGTTCTGTATAGGAGATCGAGCTCTGTACATTGTATGTTTTGTATAGGAGATTGATCTCTGTACATTGTGTATGAGTTTTATGAGGTCTGCTATGAGTTCCCTGGACCTCTAACAAGTGTGGTAGATGGAGAACATTTCTTATAATCACTGTTATACTGTATGCAGGCTCCTGCCATTCTCTGAATTCACTTAGGATATCTTCACACTCACTACCTGACCTTCTCACACCTCTGTAGTAATGGAAGTAGAATTTTCTGACACTCTGGATCCACAGTGAGTGAATAAAAATATAAAGACTGAAAATGTTCACTCTTCAAAGTCTTCAAGCAATAGCTTAGCTGTTTAGAATAATTACTGTCCATCCACAAGTGACCGGTACGGGAGCCAAACAGCTCCAAACTTGAACAACCAGACATGACGTTCCTAATGAAGTCCTCATCCTGAGTCTCATACAGACAGAAGATGGTATGAGTATAGAAAGTCTCATTGATGTCCTTCATGGCCCATTTTTTCATTGCAGGTTTGGCTCGGAGTGAGATGTGGATGCCTGTGCTCTCTGAGAATGTCTTCACCGGATTTTCATTTAAGAGACCAAACAGGAATTGTACAGCTAATGCTAAATGTGGGTAATCTGAACTGAAGCCATAGAGTGATTCCCCTTTACAGATCTTGGGGAGGAAAGTGCCTTTCAGAAATCCCAACCAATCATCCAGCCCATAATACAAAGCAGCAAGGAACTCCTGTACACTCAGGTGGATGAAGCTGTAGCAGGTCTGGGTGCGGACATCCCAATGAAAGATGTTCTCATTCAAAAATACAGACTCCACCTCAGACAGAGAAAGTCCATGTCTTTCTAGATCTTTCTTCTCAAATAAGATTTGTTGGTTCAAAACTCCCTGATTGGCCAGAGCACACAGCTTCTTCAGACAGGTTTGTTTCCTGTGTACAGACTGGTCCTTCTTGCTGTGATGGGTTATTAGAACTTCCAGGTAGAGAAGGTAAATTGAAGTCATCGTATTACACCGAACTAAACCCAAATCTTTCTTTATTTCTTGTTTCATTACAGTGCAGACAATCCAGCATGTGATGGGGACGGCACACATTCTGTACAGAACTTCATTGTCTTTTATTATACTGAGAACCTTGTCTGCATCTTCTTTATTTCCAAAGAATTTATGGACATATTCCTCTCGATCTTCCCTTGTAAATCCCTGGATTTCCACATTGCGAGAATCATCAATGAATGTGTTAAGTTTCTCCATGGCCAGTGACCTCGTGGTGATGATCAGAGAAGATTGTGGAAGAACCTGTTTCCTGAGCAATCTTTGTAGAATTATTTCTTTGTGGGTTTCCATAGAAATGTCAACAGTAAGCTCAGATTTTTCCTCCAGAGTCCACCTCAGTTCATCAAACCCATCAACTATAGTGAGAAGTTTTCTCTGACTTCCAGGATCCTTCAGAATAGACAGAAGGTCATCTGAACTCGGCAGTCTGCACGCTCTGAATAAAAGTCCCACAAGGCTTATGTCTCCAGGGATGGTGTTGATTTCTCTACAGCTCAGATAAAATACAAAGTCAAACTTGTCTTGGTAGAGAATCCCAGAGGCCCAGTCCAGCATGATCTTCTTGGAGGTCATTGTTTTTCCAATCCCAGCAGGTCCTTGTAACACTACAATCTTAGGAATAAAACCATATTCATCAGGGTCAAAGAGGGCCTGGATTGTGGTTGGGGATGATCCATCAGAAGGTCTTTTCTCTATGCTCTGTAGATGTCTTCTGCCTGAACTCCTTATTTCTTGTTCTTTTTCCTCTTTATTCTGGGGTCCCTTTCTTATTATTAACTTGGTGTATCTTTTCTGAAGATAAGCAGCCTCCCCCATACGGGAATTATATTCTTTAATCCTCTGGAACGTCTCTTTCACAGACTCTTCGTATTCCTTTCTGAAGTCTTTATGAGAGAAAGGAAAATATTTTATTCCTCATACACACATGAAATAGTATTTATAAGACAGAGGTGGAAATATTGTATTCTAATCACAAACCCTAAGAATGTAAACTTAAAAGAAAATATCCCATGAAATACAGGAGGATTGTTGAAGAAGAAATAACATTCATACATCATCCAGACTAAAAGAAAACAAAATGTTCAGCCAAAGAACAGAAGAGATTTCACATCAAACGTTTATTTCCTCCTAACCTGTTATTATGTTGTCGTTTGTCATCTTCTTCAGTTTGTCTGGAAAAAAAATATATTTAAGTGGATTCACAGGACACAAGGCTCAGAACACCGAGCAACATTCATGAGGGCTTCTCTGGAATACAACCACATATATGAAGATTTTGTGAGATAGAAAAGTGGCTTCAGTTGTATTACACTGTCCAGGATGCTGAGTGACTCTGCGGACTCATTAGGAAATATTAAAAAAAGCAAGTTAGATGGAAATCAGGTTGCCTCTTACTGAACAAAGTCTCTGCAACATGTGTAAAGTGTACTTGTGGCCCAGCTGACCCTGGCCTCTGTGTTTTATGGGCCCCGGGGGCTTGGTTGGACTTCTGGAGACCTAATCTGAACCATGATTGTACAGCAGGGCCCTGTGTGAAGTGTGCTCCAGGCACATGGAGGTTGTTATGGATGTGTCCCTCCCCTCATTACTTTCACTGACATTGATAAGGATTGCAATAGGTACAGAGAAGCTTCCCCATTTGCACTGTCTGTAATGTAATCCCCATCAGACACCAATTGCCTACAATACACCCTCCCTTGTGACATGACAGGCCGGTGCATGGTTTGATTAATTTCTCTGCCAGGTAATGAAGGTTGGAACTGAACTCCTGGACATACATTGGGCATTAATCTTCTACATAGGTTACCTTGTGGATGATCCAGCTCTGACTGAATAGCTTCTCCTGGATGACATTCCTAGTTCTTCCACACACAGATGTTGATCAGGAATTGTTAGGAAATGGTCATTATAGATGGGAACTCACCATTTTGTGCTCTGCTTTCCTGTAGGTCATTCGCAGGTCCCATCAGACCAATCAGTGTAAAGACTTTAATGGCGACATCCAGAGCCCCTTCTTCTCCATATGTGTCTATCAGGAGCTCCTTGGTGGTGATCCAGTCTGCATTCTCTAGTCTTCCTCGGGGGATGGGACGTTTATCTTCATAGGAGAAATCAGACAATTTGTTCCTAAATTTCTTGAAATCACATCCTTTCTGATCCTCCAGAGAATATATGATAAGATCCCCGTGGTTTGTAGACCTTTTCCCAGGACACCAGGGGTTGACCCTGCAGAGAGGACAATCAGCAACCATAAGCATTCATCCTGTTTGGACAGCTTCTGACACATGAAGAAGATACTATAAAGAACATATAAAAGGGAAACATATCCCAATATGTCTATATGTACATTATCCTATCCAGGGGTTGGCTTTCTCATGAAAATCTCACATGACTGTGGGCCTATTTATAAAACATTAACCTTCAGGAATAATCCCCATAATGTGTCTAATAGGTTTTTTTCTTCTGACCATTGGCTCATTCTAATGCCCCTAATGTGGCATTTACCTGATTTCATTAAATAAGGAAACTATCAAATTACAGCCAGTGAATAAAGCTGGTTATCTTAGGAAATAATATTATTAGACACAATATTCAAAATGCCTGTGTGAATACGGACACAACAGCGAAAATCTTTTTTTTTTTTAATAGACCTCACTAGTGTATATGTATGGGTGACCATTTTTACATATTTTTAGTCATTGTTTCATAATAAACATGAAGAAACTTTATTTAGCGCTCACCCCCCAAGGGGCCACAGGTTCTCTTCTTAAATAGTACAGTGGCTGCCAGTCAAACAAGCACAATCCCAATCACACTGGCTATTAAAAGAGAAGTTCAGGTTTAAAAAAAAATAAACAATTATAATCACCTAGATAGATGCAGTACCAATGTAAGGCTGCAGCTGTCCCCCACTGCTTCTAAAGCAGGCCATAGACATTCAAATCTCAGCAGATTCAGCAGGGACCAGCCAAGATTCAAACCATGTATGGGTAGGATCAGGGGTGGACTGAAAACCCTTTGGGCCCCCAGGCAATAGGGAATCATGGGGCCCCTGTGTCCAAACTCAAAAAAGCCTATCAAAAGGGTACCAGGGCATCTCTTGGGGCCCCCTACTGACCCCGGGCCCGAGTTTCCAAATGGTCAGTCCACCCTGGGTAGACTGATCAATCAACTTGGGTACAACCAGGATGTTGGATTTTTCATGTGATTATTGCCATTGGCTATAGCCAATCTCTATGTGTTCTCCCGGCAGGAACAGCTCCCTGTGCCCTCTGGCAGGGAAAACACAAAGCTCCGCAGAAGATATTCCCCCATCAACAACTCTTTTTCCTACAACCTGTGGTTTGCAGGAAAGAAAATCACTCCATCTATGACTGGCTTAAGACTGAAAATTGAGTGATCAAAAACCGCTCATTGCTCAGTTCTCAGTCTTTACTTGAGCAGTGCTCTGCCACTTTAGCACTCACTAGAGGAGACAGGAGTGACTGGATCAGGTCTCAGAGGCTCACTGAGAGGCTGAGCTAATTGCTGTTCCCCACATCGGAGTAGATTTGGGCTGTAAAGTCTGGATCAGTGGGGTTTAGCCCTATTGGCTGGAAATGGGTCACAGAAGTGCAGAACCAAATACACTCCTGTGATCACCATGAGAAGTAAAACAAAAATAGTGTTTTTCTACTTCTCCTTTAAGGCTGAGTCTAGGGAATGTCTGTTTTGCATTTATTGATGAAGAACAGGAGAGGGATTTAGGATCACTGGATACACTAATAATCAACAGCAGCAACAGGAGGATGAACTTTTTGCTAGTCTCCCGAAAGCAGCTTCTCTGGAGGTAGCAGAGGATGGTCCATATATCTAAGGCCCCACAACTGCACACCATAGGGCAATCTCTAGCCACTGATTTTCTTCAGACTACGGAGACATAAGTTGTCATATCATCTAATTCCAATCTTTGGAGATGCAGGATGGAGGAAAACATTGGAAAGGATTGTTAGAAACAGCAGTCATACCTTGTATGGAGGAGGATGAGGAGGAAGAGGTCGCCATTACATCAGGAGATGATCTGAGATGACATCACCTGGAAGGAGCACAAACAATAATAAACTCATTTGTAGTGCAACGGATGGAATCAATAAGGAGGATTTTGTTCCCTGGATAATGATTGGCTGCCTGTTTGTCTAATCAAAGAAGATCAGAATTGGATGGATTTCTGACATTTACAATCCATAACTATGAGGGTCACTCAGTACCTTCCTCCTGGCATTCATCAGATTGGTATATCAGGGCCACAAAGAAAATGTACCCTGTTTAGGGCTACAATTTATACAGACACCTACTTTTAGGTGTCACTTCCACAAATCTGTGCCATTCATAGCCAAGACTGCTACTAATCAGCACCAAAGTTTCAGCAAGTAAGATGTCTACGGAAGGGACAGATGATAATACAGTTTTTGGGGTCACCTAGGGGAAGGGGGGTGAAGGGTTAAGGATTAGTTAGGGTTAGGGGGTGAAATATAAAGCTTCAATTTTTATTCAATCAGTTCAACATCTTCTAATACTCATCATTTTATTCTGAGTCCACGGGTTCATATGGACATCCATCCCTTCCAGTCTATATTATGTTCCTCCAATAACTTGCTGTAATTTGGGTACTTTAGGTGAGGGTGTGCTGGGACCTGCACTTCACCAAAGCTGAACATTTATTAAGGGTGCACAGAGAGGAATATCAATGTACAGATGCTGGGACTTGTAATCCCCCATGATATCAGTGGATGGATGCTGGGACTTGTAATCCCCCATGATATCAGTGGAGGGATTCTGGGACATGTAAACCCCATGATATCAGTGGAGGGATGTTGGGACATGTAGTTCCCATATGATACCAGTGGAGAGTAGCTGGGACTTGTAGTCCCCCCATGATATCAGTGGAGGAATGTTGGTATTATTATTATTATTATTATACAGTATTTATAAAGCGCCAATAGTTCGCTCAGCGCTGTACATTACAAAGGGGGACAGTACATGTGACAGAACAATAACAATACAATGTGATACACGAGGGTTTGAGGGCCCTGCTCCTTTGAGCTTACAATCTAGGAGGGAGGGGATAGTGGTATAGGAGGTGATAGCTGTGGGGGATGGAGTGGTAGGAAGAGTGGAGGAGGTCGGCAATTAGCAGGGGGTGGGGTAGGCTTCCCTGATGAGGTGGGTTTTCAGGGTGCGCCTAAATGAGAGGAGAGTAGGTGATAGTCTGATGGATTGGGGTAGGGAGTTCCAGAGGATGGGTGATGCCATGGAGAAATCCTGGAGGCAGGAATGGGAGGAGGAGACCAGGGAACTAGAGAGAAGGAGGTCTTGAGAGGAGCGGAGTGTGCGTGTTGGGTGGTACTTGGATATTAGGTCAGTGATGTAATTTGGGGCAGTATGGTGGGACGGCTTTGTATGTCAGTGATAGGATTTTGAATTTGATCCGTTGAGCAATCGGAAGCCAGTGGAGGGATTGGCAGAGGGGGGTGGCGGAAATGGAGTGGTTGGTAAGGTGGATGAGTCTGGCTGCCGTATTCAGGATGGACTGAAGCGGGGATAGCCTGTGGTGAGGGAGGCCAGTGAGGAGGGAGTTGCAGTAGTCGAGTCATGATATGATGAGGGAGTGGATGAGCTGTTTAGTGGTTTCTGGGGTTAGGAACGTGTGGATTTTGGCGATGTTGCGGAGGTGGAGTCTGCATGAGTTTGTTATTGATTGGACTTGGGGCTGAAAGGATAAGTTGAAGTCCAGAATGACACCAAGTACTCTGGCCTGCAGGGCGGGTTTGATATTGGCATTGTTGGACGTGTTGGAGAAATCAGTGGGGGGTGGTGTGTGGGCTGAGGGGAACATTAGGAGCTCAGTTTTGGAGAGGTTCAGTTTGAGGAAATGGAGCGACATCCAGTCTGATATGTCGCTCAGTAGGTGTGTGATTCGGGCGGAGACTGAGGTGGTGAGGTGGGGGGTTGAGAGATAGATTTGTGTGTCGTCAGCATAGAGGTGGTAGTTGAAGCCGTGAGAGTGTATGAGTTGGCCAAGGGAGGAGGTGTAGATGGAGAAGAGAAGGGGCCCGAGGACAGAGCCTTGAGGGACCCCAACAGAGAGGGGGAGTGAGGGGGAGGTGGTAGCATTATAGGTAACGCTGAAGGAGCGTTGTGATAGGTAGGACGAGAGCCAGGAGAGAGCGGAATCTCTGAGGCCGAGGGAGTGTAGTTTTTTGAGGAGGAGGGGGTGGTCGACTGTGTCGAAGGCCGCGGAGAGGTCGTGGAGTAGGAGCAATAAATAGTGGCCATTAGCTTCGGCGGTTAGTAGGTCATTGGAGAGCTTGAGTAAGGCAGTTTCGGTGGAGTGTAGGGGGACGGAAGCCGGACTGTAGGGGGTCGAGGACGTTGTTGTCGTTGCGGTGAGAGCTTAGGCGATTGTAGACTAGGCACTTGAGGAGTTTGGATGTGAATGGGAGCAGGGAGATGGGTCTGAGGTTGTTCGGGTCATTGGGGTCCAGGGAGGGCTTTTTAAGTATGGGAGTGATGTGTGCATGTTTCAGAGGGGAGGGGAAAGCACTGGAAGAGAGGGAGAGATTAAAGATGTGGGTGAGGGAGCATAGGATGGAGGGGGAGGGAGGTTGTAGGAGTTGAGAGGGGATAGGGTCGAGGGGGCAGGTGGTGAGGCGGGCATCAGAGAAGACCTTAGTGACCTCCTCGATGGTAGTAAGGCTGAAGGTGTGGAGTGTTGAGGGGGCTTCAGTGTTAGGAATGTTAGGTGGGGTGGAGGTCAGAGCAGTGGTGAGGCTGAAGGAGAGGGGTGATGAGGGGGTAGCTGTGTGAGAGGGGACGGGTTTGGAGGGAGTTTGAGCAGAGGCGATGTCCTTGCGAATTGTGTCAATCTTGTTTTTAAAGTGATTGGCAATCTCAAGGGCGGTGAGTGAGGTGCTGGGTGGGGGCGGAGAGAGTATTGGAGGAGAGGGTATTGATGAGGGTCAGGAAGTAGGCTTGTTTGGCAGCATGGAGGTGTAAGATGGGAAAAAGCTCTCATTGTTTGAATACTGTGTGAAGTAAATTAGAGAATGTCTTGACTGACGTTATGCAGTTTGGCCACAAGATGTCCCTGTTTCTAACACAGCTTCAGGCTGCATAGCTATTTCTATATTCAATAAGGGGTGGGGTTTTCTGAAGGAGAAGTGAACAGGAAGAAAGACTGGAGCCATGTTTTTGATGATGGTGAAGGAAAAGAGACATGTGAGGAGAGAATCCGTTGGCTTCCATGTGTGAGAACTGCAGCTAAGTGAAGCTGATGGTGTTCAAGACGCTGATCCTGTTCAGAGAAAGGAAGATCGCTGCCAGGAAGGCTGATGACATTGCATGCTTGTGAGAGAGAGACATTTGTTCTGTTCAGAGTCACCATCTGCTGCAATACAGACCCGGGTCGGTAAGATCGTGCACGCACCTCATTTCAGTGTTGGTGCCTATAGATTGAGTCCAGGCCTATAGTTAGTTAGTTAGGGTCTCTGTGTCAGGCCACAAGTGTTATTACTGATCATTGGAAGGACTCCATAACTTAAAGTGACATTTCACATTGGAGAGCTGATAAAATCCCACAAACTCAAGCCAGACTGGCGGTTTTCTCAGAAGGAATACTCAGGGACGTGCTACAGGACCAGTTATGGGAGAGGGAATACTGTAGATTTGTGTAAGATTGTAAGCTGTTGTGCTGCACCGCAGGCTAGCCCATACCGTACACCCATACACTGATTCCTGCTCTGTAGGGTAATAACAGGTAAGGTGTGGGCAGCTTAGTTGTGCCCCCAGTAGGTAAATTACTTCACTTTCTACCTTCATCCATCAGAAGGCGCTGTGTGCTGTGCAGCACAAGGGTCTCAGCCTTTGGGCTGGGTGTATGTAAATTTATTGTATGTTCCCAGCATTTGTGGTTGTGTTTATTTGCCACATCTAAGTAAAATTCTGTTGTGGCAAAAGCTGGTGTTGGGATTACTTTCCTCGTTCGTGACTTCACTGTATCCTGGGGAGCCCACCCCGGTACACGGCTTACAGAGGGAGGAGGTGTAGGTGTGGAAGGCAGATTTATAGCGGGTGAAGGCTAGTACTTGTAGTTCCCCCAAAATAGCAGTGTAGGAATGCTGAGACTAGTAGTTCCCCCATAATATCAGTGGTGGAATGCTGGGAATTGTAGTTTATCCACAATATTAGTGGCGGGATACTGGGATTTGTACTTCCCCTATAATTATCAGTGGAGAGATGTTGGGACTTGCAGTTCTTCTATGGTATCTATTGTACCTGGAATATGAGTACAAGCAGGATGGAAGGTTTTGTGCCGTGCAGTGTGCTGCATGTAGGGAGCAATGGAGCAACAGCTTCAGGATGGATACCGCTGCAACAGATGTGAGTGGGTTGCCCTTCTGGAATCTCGCATTAGAGATCTGAAGGGGCAAGTTCCAACACTGGGCAGAACTGACAACCTTGAAAGGGGTCTTCTGCTCTCTGAGTGGGTAGCTAATGGGATTGATGTGGAGTGCGGAGGGGCTAATCAGGATTATCAGGTAGGAAGATGGGTTACTGTAATGAGAGGGAGTGGTAGGGGCTCACAGAAAAGGAAGGCTGGCCCTGGGTTTGTGCACCCAAACAGATTTGCCAAGTTGGGTGAAGATGTGGGGGTTGCAAGCTCATTGGTGGCAGCCCTGGGTGTCACTGCTATCCCTAACAACCGGGAGGACAGACCATCTGGGAGGGGACAGCATGTAGGCCCTTTACAAAATAATCTAGAGTGGATGACTGGAAACAAAGAGAAGGCCAATGTATGAAATCCCTTCTCCAGCTCTGTGTATACAAAGGAGCATGGGGGGGCTCTTGTCCATAATGGGCGTGGTACTGACACCCCCCAGATGATCCACATTGGCTCACAATTGATATGATCCAGAAATATTTAGACAGAATAAAGGTGAATAAAGCCCCTGGACCGGATGGCAGACACCCACGGGGCCTTAAAGAATTCAGCTCTGTCATCTCACAGCCATTGTTTCTCATTTTTTAGGGCCTCTTTAATGACTGGCATAGTACCACTGGATTGGTGTAAGGCCAATGTGGGGCCAATATTTATAAAGGGGACAAAATATTTCCCAAGTAATTATAGAGCTGTTAGTGGAACTTCTATAATTGGGAAGATACTGGAGAGTTTAATAAAAGACCACAGAGAGGAGTTCTTACTGGAAAAAAATATTTTAGGCAACAGACAGCATGGATTCATGAAAGACAGAAGTTGTCAGACAAATCTGATTTCTTTTTATGAGGAGGTGAGCAAAACCTTGGACAGAGGGGTGGCTGTGGACATGATGTACTTGGACAGAGGGGTGGCTGTGGACGTGGTATACTTGGACAGAGGGGTGGCGGTGGACGTGGTATACTTGGACAGAGGGGTGGTGGTGGACTTAGTATACTGGACAGAGGGATGGTGGTGGACGTGGTATACTTGGACAGAGGGGTGGCTGTGGACGTGGTATTCTTGGACAGAGGGGTGGCGGTGGACGTGGTATACTTGGACAGAGGGGTGGTGGTGGACTTAGTATACTGGACAGTGGGATGGTGGGTGGCGGACGTGGTATACTTGGACAGAGGGGTGGTGGTGGACGTGGTATACTTGGACAGAGGGGTGGCGGTTGACGTGGTATACTTGGACAGAGGGGTGGCGGTGGACGTGGTATACTTGGACAGAGGGGTTGCTTTGGATGTAGTATACTTGGACAAAGGGGTGACTGTGGACGTGGTATAGTTGGACAGAGGGGCGGCAGTAGATGTGGTATACTTGGACAGAGGGGTGGCGGTGGACGTGGTATACTTGGACAGAGGGGTGGTGTGGACGTGGTATACTTGGACAGAGGGGTGGCGGTGGACATGGTATACTTGGACAGAGGGATGGTGGTGGACGTGGTATACTTGGACAGAGGGGTGGCGGTGGATGTGGTATACTTGGACAGAGGGGTGGCGGTGGACATAGTATACTTGGACAGAGGGGGTTGCTTTGGATGTAGTATACTTGGACAAAGGGGTGACTGTGGACGTGGTATACTTGGACAGAGGGGTGGCAGTAGACGTGGTATACTTGGACAGAGGGGTGGCGGTGGACGTGGTATACTTGGACAGAGGGGTGGCAGTAGACGTGGTATACTTGGACAGAGGGGTGGCAGTGGACATGGTATACTTGGACAGAGGGGTGGCAGTGGACGTGGTATAGTTGGACAGAGGGTGGCGGTGGACGTGGTATACTTGGACAGAGGGGTGGACGTGGTATACTTGGACACAGTTCCCCACACACGGCTAATGTGTAAGGTAAAGTCTACAGGCTGAAACAATCCGAATGTAAATGGATAGAAAACTGGCTAAAAGATTCAAAGAGTAGTAGTTAATGATTCATACTCTGAGGTGGTCTGGGGGTGTCAGTGGGGTACCCCAAGGTTCAGTGTTATTAGTGGGGTACCCCAAGGTTTAGTGTTATTAGTGGGGTACCCCAGGGTTCAGTGTTATTAGTGGTGTACCCCAGGGTTCAGTGTTATTAGTGGGGTACCCCAAGGTTCAGTGTTATTAGTGGTGTACCCCAAGGTTCAGTGTTATTAGTGGTGTACCCCAGGGTTCAGTGTTATTAGTGGGGTACCCCAAGGTTTAGTGTTATTAGTGGGGTACCCCAAGGTTCAGTGTTATTAGTGGTGTACCCCAGGGTTCAGTGTTATTAGTGGGGTACCCCAAGGTTCAGTGTTATTAGTGAGGTACCCCAGGGTTCAGTGTTATTAGTGGGGTACCCCATGAATCAGTGTGATTAGTGGGGTACCCCAAAGCTCAGTGTTATTAGTGGGGTACCCCAAAGATCAGTGTTATTAGTGGGGTACCCCAAGGTTCAGTGTTATTAGTGGGGTACCCCAAGGTTCAGTGTTATTAGTGGTGTACCCCAAAGATCAGTGTTATTAGTGGGGTACCCCAAGGTCAGTGTTATTAGTGGGGTACCCCAGGGTTCAGCGTTATTAGTGGGGTACCCCAAGGTTCAGTGTTATTAGTGGGGTACCCCAAGGTTCAGTTTAGTGTTATTAGTGGGGTACCCCAGGGTTCAGTGTTATTAGTGGGGTACCCCAGGGTTCAGTGTTATTAGTGGGGTACCCCAAGGTTTAGTGTTATTAGTGGGGTACCCCAAGGTTCAGTGTTATTAGTGGGGTACCCCAGGGTTCAGTGTTATTAGTGGTGTACCCCAAGGTTCAGTGTTATTAGTGGTGTACCCCAAGGCTCAGTGTTATTAGTGGTGTACCCCAAGGTTCAGTGTTATTAGTGGTGTACCCCAGGGTTCAGTGTTATTAGTGGTGTACCCCAAGGTTCAGTGTTATTAGTGGGGTACCCCAGGGTTCAGTGTTATTAGTGGGGTACCCCAGGGTTCAGTGTTGGGACCCCTACTTATTAATATATATATAAACAATATGGGGTGTGAGATTATAAACCCCATTCCAGTCTTTGCAGATGACACCAAGCTGTCCGGGGAATAACGTCCTTACAGGATGTCTCCAACTTACAAGCCGACCTCAATGCTCTGTGTAATTGGGGGACTATGGGGCCAATGAGGGCTAATGGTGATAAATGTAAGGCTCTGCACTTGGGGGGGGGCTAAGAATACACATGCATCATACATACTAGGGGGGTACAACTGGGGGGTCAATGGTGGAGAAGGATCTGGGGGGTCAATGGTGGAGAAGGATCTGGAGGGGTCAATGGTGGAGAAGGATCTGAGGGTTCTAGTAGATCACAAGCTTAATAATGGCAGCAATGCCAAACTGCGGGTTCTAAAGCGAGCAAAATCCTCTCTAGTATTAGGAGAGTTATAGAGAGTCCAGAGAGAGATATCATATTACATACACAGAATATAACTGGATATAACATTTATAGGGAAAGTTGATCCAGGGAATATCTGATTGCCTCTCGGGGGGTCAGGAAGGAATTTTTTCCCTGCAGGAGCAGATTGGATCGTGCTTTGCTGGGTTTTTTTTAGTGTAGGATGTTGTACACAGGGATATATGGAATGATACAGATTATCTTTCCCTCTATATAGTACACACTATCCATTTATACACTATATGGAGCTACACAATATACAGACTTCTGGTCTGTGATATCAATGGAGAGATCCTTGGACTTGTATATACCTATGATATCAGTGGAGGGGTGCTGGAAACTGTTAGTCCTCATGATATCATTGGAAGAATGCTGGGATTTGTAGTCCCCTCATGATATCAGTAGAGGGATGTTATACACAGGGATATATAGAATAATACAGCAGAAATACCTGGAAACACGGCACTGGGAGCTCCACCTTCTTCATACTGTATGAAGATCGATATTCATGTGTGAACAAAGAGTTGGTCTGCACTTCACTCCCAATGATGTCTGATGATGGAGGAAGAAAGAGAGGAGGAGGTGGAGGGGGATTTCTCATTACTTCCTCTATCAGAGCCGGCTCTGCCTTCCATCACTTCTTACACAACTCATCGTTGGTGGCATCCAACTTCCTCTTTGTATACGGAGAGCAGAACACGTGTTCTAAAGCTGACCATACACTGGTATTTTGTTCAGATTTCTCCTTCCACCACACACACACAACAAGGGATGGAGGAATCCCTCCCGCTGGGAATACACTGATTGGTGGCCTGCAGCTGCTGATTGTCAAAAGATTTCCATCATGTCAACAGTCAATGTTTGTTGAGAGGGAATAGGCACACGCTGAGCAGAATGTATATTATTATTATAATATAGGATTTATATGACGCCAACAGTTTGCTCAGCACTTTACAACATGAGGGCAGACAGTACAGTCACAATACAATACAGGAGGAATCAGAGGGCCCTGCTTGTCAGAGCTTACAATCCAAGGGGGGTCAGGTAAATATTGTGGGGGGATGGGGTGATGGAGAAAATAAAAGTACAGATATTAGGTGGGGACAGGATAGGCTTCTCTGGAGAGAAGGATTTTCAGCAATTGCCTAAAAGTGGGCAAGAGTAGGAGATAGACAGATTGGAGTAGGGAGTTCCAATGGATGGGAGAGACTCAGGAAAAGTCCTGGAGGCGAGCAAGGGAGGAGGTGACAAGGGATCTAGAGAAGCAGGATGTGTTGGGAGGAGTGAAGAGAACAATTTGGTTGGTATTTTGAGACCAGGTTAGTGATGTCACTGAGGCCAGATGGTGGATGGCTTTGTAAGTTAGTATTTTGAATTGAATTTGTTGGATAAGTGGCAGCCAATGAAGGGATTGGCAGAGAGGAGTTGGGTTGGTCCCTGGTGAATCAGCCACATTTCAATCAGTGTATGGTCATCATAACTCGAATGCTGGTTGTATGAGTAGGATGATGAATAACGTCCTCCCAGGAGGAGAGACTGTAATGGAACCGACCCCGAATGCACTGGGTACTTCTGTTAGAATACCGCTTCCCCATCCGAACACCGACCACAGACCCCACAGCCGACCATACAAGACTAGATGACACCAGTCTGTCTAAACATGGAACTCTTTATTTGGAAACTCAAACTGGCTTTTTTTATACACTCAGGGGACAGTCCCCCCTCCCTGCATAATGACGCAGGGGAGGGGCAATCTATACTTAGCAACAAGAGACACACAGGTATTCAAAACTTCACACCAGCAGACAGTCCCATCAGGAGGGAGGGCTGCTGGAGACACCCCACTAAACTAATACACATAAACACATACATGTCATAATAGTTTGCTCCCAAGCCAGACAAACAATAGAACGATGGGATGCAGCCCCATAACACCAAAACAATCCACAACCCCCACCACACGGTGGTGCCTATACATGTCTACACAATATTAGGACAGATCACCCTGTACCCCTAACAGGCACAGAGTGACTTACACATAAGAGGATTATGGGGAGCTGAGATGGGTCTCCCCACCTCTCCGAATGTGAGCTGGGTTCATGGGCCCCCCACCAAAGTGACTCAGAGACCATTCCAAATCATCCTAGAAGACTTCCATTCAATGTTAATCTGCAGCTTCTAAAGCCGGCTATGGGGAGGAGATCAAAGTACGGATTGAACTCTGCCTGTTCTGTCATTGGCCTTTCCTGAGAGATTACTGATGTGTGGGTGGAGGGGATTGAAGGATGGAAGACGTCAACCAAACCAGCAACTATCAGCACAAGGGATGCATCCCATTGAAGAAAGATTTGACTAAACATAGGCTTTTAAATTGCCAAATGAATGACAGTTACAGGCAGCTTTGTTTTCTAAATGTCGCTGAGGGCAGAAATATAATTTTTTGGTTGAAATCAGCCACCCCTGACAGTGTGTGTAAAGCTGTGTCATCTTATCTGCTTATCTATGAGTTTCCCGTTCCCCGCATTGGATAGATGAGGCTGATCTCAGTGGGTAGTTCAGACAGCATTGTATCTGTATCTGGATAAAGCCAGGCTCCTCAGGACCGGTCATTTGGTGCTCAGGTCTTGGCTGAACTCAAAGTACTGTTGGTTATGTGTTATAGAAGACACTGGTAGTGATAGCAGAATTCAGGCTTTACTTGTGTGGCTTAAGTTACAAACATACAGAGCACATTTCAGCAGACTGTATAACAGCAGACATGTTACAGACTCATTACTTCCTGAAGAGATGATAGAGAGAAAGAAAGAACAGCAAGTTTTACACATACACAACTAGTAACCTTTAGTGTATAGTGCCATCTACTGGTCAAGTGATATTACCACAGAATACTGTATATAGTACATTATAGTACATGCTGTTGCATTCCCAACACCCCTTCTCAACGGCATGTGCATAATTATATGGACATTTAGTCTCTTTTGTAGAAAACAATGACGTTCCCTTGGCAAAGGTTTGGTGGTGAGTGCGTCTGCAGTCATCTCCTCTGATGGGCAGTACTGGATGTCGATAACCCCTTGTTCTTGCATGTCTCTGAGCAGATGATATCTTACATCAATGTGATTGGTTCTTGGGTTAATCTTCTCAGAGTGTGTAAGGTTTTATGCATCCCTGATTGTCTTCAAAGATGGGTGTGGGTTGTGACATATTCAGTCCCATGTCTAGTAGAAGTTGACGAATCCAAATGGCTTCTTGACATGCATGTGCTGCTGCTATGTATTCCCCTTCAGTTGAAGAGAGTGCAACAGTCACTTGTTTCCTTCTGTATCATATTTCAC
>CATNWA010003816.1:0-17210 GCA_951230385.1 Staurois parvus | reverse complement strand
CGCTGGTTCCACTAACTCCAATTTCCAACTTCACCACCTAACATCTCTGGTTCCAACACCTCTCATTCCCAGTTTTGAAAACAGCCAAGGACAATGTGTTGGGGAGTGTTACAGGTAGATAATTCCTGTCTAGGTAGCATGACAGAAGGCTACGGGACTTTGGGAATAAATGATGTGTTAAAGAAGAAATTTCAGAGAGCTTCACAGGATCCATTACATACCTGGAAAAAAAAGGCCTTTCAGGGCTTTGCAATTCAGTAGGCTGATACTGGAAAAGATTCTAATCTTTATGGAAATTTAAGGCATCACTGAATATTCAGATAAACATATAATAATAATAATAATAATAATAGTGTGTAACAGTGGGGGGAACATTAGAGTGTAAATTTTGTTTAATACAAAATGTAACAAACATACAGCTTATTACTAAAAACATATTTACATATAAATAAAAAATAAGCAAAATATAAATAAAAAAGCAAGCTTAAATCAGACAAAACAGTTTTTTTGCCAAAAAAACCAAAAACAAAAAACCCCCACAAAAACCATATTTTTACTGCTGCTTCAGGTCTTGCAGTGCAAACGTTTCTTTCCTGAATTCTGCTTTCAGGTTAACAAGCTTCTGTTCCTCCTTAGTTATACGGTGAAGTTTGTTCACCACTCTGTCCTGGAAAGCTGGGAAGGACTCGCCCTGCATAGTGCCAAGCCCTGGGACCATGTAGGGTTGCCACCTCATCCCTTTAAAACTGAATACATATTAATTACACAGGTTCTGAGGATAATTGTAATGTGTAATTAATTTGTGGTTTTAAAGGGATGAGGTGACAACCCTAGAACCATGGCAGCTTGACCATGTGGAGTAGGCCTCAGGCCTTCTGGAGATCCCCCACCTGGATCTTCCCCAGCCTCTTGCATCATCGCTGGGGAGAGGCCTGAAGGAGAGTCCCCAGGATGGATGTTACTCTTGGCTGAGACCAAAGCAGAGTGAGCCAGCAACATCTTTCAGAATAGAACAACCTGGTAGTGACTGGCTTATTGTTCTCTGTACAGCACTGTGGTATATGCCAGAGCCATATAAATTTATAGTAATATTAGTGTGTGACTGTGGGGAGATATTAGAGTGTAAATGTTTGTTTATCAAAAGTCTTACAAACAGCAGAATATATTTAATTCTATCGTTTAAGGTGACAACACTGAAGAAATGACACTTTGCTACAATGTGACGTAGTCAGTGTACAGCTTGTATAACATGTAAATTTGCTGTCCCCCCTCAAAATAACTCAACACACCGCCATTAATGTCTAAACTGCTGGAAACAAAAGTGAGTCCACCCCTAAGTGACAAGGTCCAAATTGGGCCCAGTAAGCCATTTTCCCTCCCCGGTGTTATGTGACTTGTTAGTGTTACAAGGTCTCAGGTGTGAATGGGGAGCAGGTGTGTTAAATTTGGTGTTATCGCTCTCACCATCTCGTACTGGTCACCAGAAGTTCACCTCATGGCATAAAACTCTGAGGATCTGAAAAAAAGAATTGTTGCTCTACATAAAGATGGCCTAGGCTATACGATGATTGCCAAGATCCTGAAACTGAGCTGCAGCACGGTGACCAAGACCATACAGCCTTTTAACAGGACAGGTTCCACTCAGAACAGGCCTCTCCATGGTTGACCAAAGAAGTTGAGTGCACATGCTCAGCGTCATATCCAGAGGTTGTCTTTGGGAAATAGATGTATGAGTGCTGCCAGCATTGCTGCAGAGATTGAAGGGGTGGGGGGTCAGCCTGTCAGAGCTCAGACCATAAGCCGCACACTGCATCAAATTGGTCTGCATGGCTGTCATCCCAGAAGGAAGCTTCTTCTAAAGATGATGTACAAGAAAGCCCGCAAACAGTTTGCTGAAGTCAAGCAGACTAAGGACATGGATTACTGGAACCATGTCCTGTGGTCTGATGACACCAAGATAAACTGATTTGGTTCAGATGGTGTCAAGGGTGCAACCAGGTGAGAAGTAAAAGAAAAGTGTGTCTTGCCTACAGTCAAGCATGGTGATGATCTGGGGCTGCATGAGTGCTGCTGGCACTGGGGAGCTACAGTTCATTGAGGAAACCATGAATGACAGCATGTACTGTGACATACTGAAGCAGAGCATGGTCCCCCTCTCTTCGGAGACTGGGCCGCAGGGCAGTATTCCAACATGATAACGACCCCAAGCACACCTCCAAAGACCACCACTGCCTTGCTAAAGAAGCTGAGGGTAAAGGTGATGGACTGGCCAAGCATGTCTCCAGACCTAAACCCTATTGAGCATCTGTGGGGCATCCTCAAATGGAAGGTGGAGTGCAAGATCTCTAACATCCACCAGTTCCATGACGTCATCATGGAGGAATGGAAGAACACTCCAGTGCCAACCTGTGAAGCTCTGGTGACCTCCATGCCCAAGAGGGTAATGGCAGTGCTGGAAAATAATGGTGGCCACACAAAATATTGACACTTTGGGCCCAATTTGGACCTTGTCACTTAGGGGTGGACTCACTTTTGTTGCCAGCGGTTTAGCCATTAATGGCGGTGTGTTGAGTTATTTTGAGGGGACAGCAAATTTACATGTTATACAAGCTGTACACTGACTACGTCACATTGTAGCAGAGTGTCATTTCTTCAGTGTTGTCACATGAAGAGAGAATCAAAAATGTACACAAATGTAAGGGGTGTACTCACTTCTGAGAGATGCTGTATATATACATACATACTGCTCAAAAAAATTAAAGGGACACTTTTTAATCAGAGTATAAATCCTGGGATATTGATCTGGTCAGTTAAGTAGCAGAGGAGGTTGTTAATCAGTTTTGGTGTTAATGAAATTAACAACAGGTACACTAGATTGGCAACAGTGAGACGATTCCCAAAACAGGAATGGTTTTACAGATGGAGGCCACTGACATTTTTTCCCCTACTCATATTTTCTGACTATTTTTCACTAGTTTTGCATTTAGCTAGGGCCAGTGTCTTTACTGGCAGCATGAGGTGATACCTGGACCCTTCAGAGGTTGCACAGGCAGTCCAAGTCCTCCAGGATGGCACATCAATATGTGCCATTGCCAGAAGGTTTTCTGTTTCTCCCAGCAGTCTCAAGAGCATGGAGGAGATTCCAAGAGACAGGCAGTTACTCTAGGATTGCTGAACAGGGCCATAGAAGGTCCCTAATCCATCAGCAGGACAAGTATCTGCTCCTTTGTGCAAGGAGGAAAATGATGAGCACTGCCAGAGCCCTACAAAGTGACCTCCAGAAGGCCACTGGTGTGAATGTCTCTGGCCAAACAATCACAAAAAAAAATCATGAGGGTGGCTTGAGGGCCAGACGTTCTCTAGTGGGCCCTGTGCTCACTGCCTGGCACCATAGAGCTCAATTGGCATTTGCCATTGAACACCAGAATTGGCAGATCCACCACTGGCACCCTGTGCTTTTCACAGATGAGAGCAGGTTCACCCTGAGCCCATGTGACAGAAGTGAAAGGGCCTGGAGAAGCTGTGGAGAACATTATGCTGACTGTAGCATCATTCAGCATGACCTTTTTGGTGGTGTGTCAGTGATGGTCTGGGGAGGCATATCCATAGAGGGATGCACAGACCTCTACAGGCTAGACAATGGCACCCTGTCTGCTATTAGGTATCAGGATGGAATTCTTGCACCCATTGTCAGACTATGCTGGTGCAGTGGGTCCTGTGTTCCTCCTGGTGCATGACAATGCCAAGCCTCATGTGGTGAGAATATGCAGGCAGTTCCTGGAGGATGAAGGAATGATACCATTGAATGGCCCCCACTCTCGCCTGACCTAAATCCAATAGAACACCTCTGGGATATCATGTTTCGGTCCATCCGACGCTGCCAGGTGGCAACTCAGACTGTCCAGGAGCTCAGTGATGCCCTGGTCCAGATCTAGGAGGAAATACCCCAGGACACCATCCATGATCTCATTAGGAGCATGCACTGATGTTGTCAGGCATGCACATAAGCACGTGAGGGCTATACAAACTGCTGAGTAACATTTTGAGTTGCTGCAAAGAAATTCAGCAAAATGGACTAGCCTGTTGCATCATTTTTTCACTTTGATTTTCAGGGTGTCTTTGAATTCAGTCCTCTGTAGGCTGATAATTTTCATTTCCATCAAACGATGGGGCATCCTTACATTCCTAACACATTACCCAGTCCATATCAGTATAGAGATCCAGCATGATATTTTTCCCCTTTGAGATCTAATGTGTTTTCAAAATACAAACCAAAACATAATTTTTATATTATCATTTTAATGCACCTCAACAAACCCTACCTACACCTAAAACACACCCTAATGATTAAACATTGAACCTATGCATGCAGCCTTTTTCCAAAAATCTGATCTTGCAAAAATCTAGGGGACATGAAAAGGACAGAAAGAAAATCCATGCACCCAGAGACTGACAGACAGCAGCTACGGGGATCTGACATTCCTCCACACTTTTGTCCAGGCCCCCCAGCCCCCACCTGTCCTTCTCAAGACCCCAGATCTTCCAAACCTCACCCAGAATGTTGTGCACCACCACCTTGACAGGACGGACTTTTTTTTGCAAATGGAAACTGGACACCATGCATTCCAAGTAAAGTAACGGACTACTAAGCTAACTATAAAAAGTGTCTCAAAATCAAAGTCCCAGTGAGTTTGAAAGGCTCCATAAGACCATTCCGCATAACTCAAGTGGGAAAGGAAAGGGATACCTAAAGCCCCATCCAACCATTTCTATACTGAAGGGGCACTGAAGCAAGAAATGATCCATTGTCTCCTCCAGCCCACCATACTCCAGTCTTGGACACCATGATTCTCTGCTTCAGGTTACCCTTCACATAGAGTCTGCCATGGAACGAGAGTCAGACCAAATCCTGAATCTTTAAAGAGATTCTCTCCAGATTATTCAAATGTAGACCCTCCCTCATAACAGGGTCTGGGCAATCTCTCAAGGCCAGTGGCTCACTAAAGACAGATTCAACAATCGTCCTTTCCAGGGATTTCCTAGGAAGAGACTGAATTTCTTCCGCCATCACTTGCCACTGCCAAAGCATTTTCAGGCATGGAGCAACATAAGCTGGGAGCTTACCATGCTGGACCCTCAGGATTTTCACTGGCCCACCATTTTCCCAGCTGCGCAGAAAAAGTCTAAACCAGGTCATTATGTTGGAATACTGCCTTGCGGCCCAGTCTCCAAAGGGAGGGGGATCATGCTCTGCTTCAGTATATCACAGTACATGTTGGCATTCATGGTTCCCTCAATGAACTGTAGCTCCCCAGTGCCGGCAGCACTCATGCAGCCCCAGACCATGACACTCCCACCACCATGCTTGACTGTAGGCAAGACACACTTGTCTTTGTACTCCTCACCTGGTTGCCGCCACACACGCTTGACACCATCTGAACCAAATCAGTTGATCTTGGTGTCATCAGACCACAGGACATAGTTCCAGTAATCCATGTCATTAGTCTGCTTGTCTTCAGCAAACTGTTTGCAGACTTTCTTGTGCATCATCTTTAGAAGAGCTTCCTTCTGGGATGACAGCCATGCAGACCAATTTAATGCAGTGTGCGGCGTATGGTCTGAGCTCTGACAGGCTGACCCCCCACCCCTTCAACGTCTGCAGCAATGCTGGCAGCACTCATATGTCTATTTCCCAAAGACAACCTCTGGATATGACGCTGAGCATGTGCACTCAACTTCTTTGGTCAACCATGGCGAGGCCTGTTCTGAGTGGAACCTGTCTTGTTAAAAGGCTGTATGGTCTTGGCCACCGTGCTGCAGCTCAGTTTCAGGGTCTTGGCAATCATTGTATAGCCTAGGCCATATTTATATAGAGCAACAATTCTTTTTTCAGATCCTCAGAGAGTTCTTTGCCATGAGGTGCCATGTTGAACTTCCAGTGACCAGTATGAGAGAGTGAGAGTGATAACACCAAGTTTAACACCCCTGCTCCCCATTCACACCTCATACCCTGTAACACTAACGAGTCACATGACACGGGGGAGGGAAAATGGCTAACTGGGCCCAATTTGGACCTTGTCACTTGTAGCAAAGTGTCATTTCTTCAGTGTTGTCACATGAAAAGAGAGAATCAAATATTTACAAAAATGTGAGGGGTGGACTCACTTCTGGGAGATACTGTAAGTATAAATGTATAATAATAATAATAGTGTGCGATTGTGGGGTGGACATTAGAGTGTAAGTTCCTCTGGTACAGAGACTGATGTGTCTGGCTCAGTGTTCTCTGTACAGTGCTGCAGTATATGTCAGAGCTATATAAATGTATAATAATAGTGTGTGACTGTAATAATAATGCAGAGACTGATGTGACTGGCTTAGTATTCTCTGTACAGCACCGTAGTATATGTTAGAGCTATAAAGATGTATTATAACAATAGTGTGTGACTGTGGGGGGACATTAGAGTGCAAGCTCCCATTTACCAACCTTTGGCATTCTCCTGGATAATGGTAGCTGTACACATAGATTTGCCATGCTCCCATTATTTGGAATAATTAGAAGCTTCCAAAAACATCCCAGTTTTATCTCTCGGGAAATCACGTCCCTTTGACCATCCAGAAACATTTATGTGGATCTTATTTGTCACAATGAGATTGTGTGACAGCAATATTGATACGTATCATGTCAGGAATTACAATGACAAGTGACTGACAATAATACAAATGTGTCATATTAGGAGATCATTTGGAGATAATTGTTCCACACAGAAGTGGAAGAACAAGTGTAGTGTGCTGAGATCAGACGGTAAATCCGATTTGTACGCCCTTTTATTCTGGGGGTATTTATACTGACACCAGTGATGTTGTACTTCCTTGGTACTCATTACATTACATTGTATTATATCCTTTGTGATGTATTTGTTAATTCTACATTCCTACACAGATTTAACCAGCCTTACATTTTTTTTCCCTACAGAATTATAACATACCTTATGTACTTCTAACATTAATAAAGACCCCCCCATCCCAACCATATATTTCTAGAAAGCCTAAGACTTACGGGACTCATGGTTTGTATTACTGTCAGGTCAAAAAAATCAGATCTCAAAAAGTATAAAATTATAAAACCAAAAAAAAAAAAACATTAGGACCTATTTCCACCAAACTGGTTTGTTGTATTGTGTTAAGGCTGACCATTCCTTCAATGGGCCACAAGGGACCAGAAAATGGATATGCATCGTCTAACAAGGCATGTATGACATTTTAACATGCAATGCACTGACATACAGTATATACCCATAATAAACAATATATATATATATATTTCATTGAAAAAGTCTTCCTCCCCCTTTAAATTGTCCACATTTTGTCCTGTTACAACCAAAACAGTCAATGTATTTTATTGGGATTTGATTTGATAGACCAACACAAAGTAGCACATAATTGTGAGATGGAAGGAAAATGAGAAATGGTTTTCAACATTTGTGACCAATAAATCTGTGAAAAGTGTGGCGGCATTTGTATTCAGCCCCCTGCAGTCAATACTTTGTAGGACCCCCTTTGGCTGCAATTCCAGCTGCAAGTCTTTTTGGGGACGTCTCTCCTAGCTATGCAGATCTAGAGAGGGACATTTCTGCCCATTCTTCTTTGCAGAATCGCTCAAGCTCTGTCAGATTGGATGGAGAGCATCTGGGAACAGCAATCTTCAAGTCTGGCCACATATTCTCAACTGGATTTAGGTCTGTGACTGGGCCAGTCTAACACATGAAGATGCTTTGATCTAAACCATTCCATTGTAGCTCTGGCTGGATGTTTTGGGTCGTTGTCCTGCTAGAAGGTGAACCTCCGCCCCAGTCTCAAGTCTTTTGCAGACTTTAACAGGTTCTCTTCTAAGATTGCCCTGTATTTGGCTCCATCCATTTTCCCGATCAACTCTGACCAGCTTCCCTGTCCCTGCTGAAGAAAAGCATCTCCATAACATGATGCTGCCACCACCATGTGTCACGGTGGGGATGTTATGTTCAGGGTGATGTGCAGTGTTAGTTTTGTTTTCAGCATTGTGCCAAAG
This sequence comes from Staurois parvus, assembly GCA_951230385.1. Lineage (NCBI taxonomy): Eukaryota > Metazoa > Chordata > Amphibia > Anura > Ranidae > Staurois > Staurois parvus. Next base: position 9,145 of record CATNWA010003816.1, on the reverse strand, counting down.
CATTTTTTAGGCCAAAAAGTTCACTTTTGGTCACATCTGACCAGAGCACCTTCTTCCACATGTTTGCTGTCTCCCCCACATGGCTTCTCGCAAACTGCAAACGGGACTTCTTATGGCTTTTTTTTCAACAATGACTTTCTTCTAGCCACTCTTCCATGTAGGCCAGATTTGTGGAGTGCACGACTAATAGTTCTCCTGTGGACAGATTCTCCCATCTGAGCTGTGGATCTCTGCAGATTCTCCAGAGTTACCATGGGCCACTTGGCTGCTTCTCTGTTGAATGCTCTCCTTGCCCAGCCTTTTAATTTAGGTGCACGGCCATGTCTTGGTAGGTTGGCAGTTGTGCCATACTATTTCCATTTTCAGATGATGGACTGAACTGTGCTCTGTGAGATGTTCAAAGCTTTGGATATTCTTTTATAAATCTAACCATGCTTTAAACTTCTTCACAACTTTATCCCCGACCTGTCTGGTGTGTTCTTCGGCATTTGTGATACTGTATGTTCACTAATGTTTTCTAACAAACCTCTGAGGGCTTCACAGAACAGCTGTATTTATATTGAGATTAAATTACACACAGGTGGACACTATTTACTAATGAGGTGACTTCTGAAGGGAATTTGTTCCACTAGATTTTAGTTAGGGGTATCAGTAAGGGGGGCTGAATACAAATGCACGCCACACTTTTCACAGATTTATTTGTAAAAATAATTTTGAAAACCGGTGTGTGTGTGTGTGTGTTGTAGTGACTTTTGGGGGACTATTTATTAAAAATATGATTTCATTCCAAAAGTAAGAAGCCCAGCTGTCTGTGAGGGGTTAACATTCCAGAGTGGATTTCAAGGGATATTTCAAGAGGTTATCACACACACAATGAGTGGAAGAGACTTGTTCCAGACACAATATGCTATTTGAATGTCTACAGGTGGTCAAACACCATTATTTAGACTTGGATGGCAGGTAAACATATACAAGGACTTGACATGACAATAGAGGAACCAAACTGATTGTCTGAGAGCTCACACGAAACCTTGGAGAGTGTGATGAACAAACAAACTTCTCGAACTGTCACAATATACTATTATCCACTAAGGTTAAAAGTATAACTGGTTGTTTACCGTAACCCGCACACAATCGACAGGTAAACAGAGGGTTTTTCCTACTCATGGGAATTTCATTTCTAAAACCAAAAGGTTAAACCTAGGACATATAAAGCTAAGAACTAGATATCTACCCACAGTGACATTATCAAAAGACATATTATCAACACTTTTATAAAGGGTATGTTTCCACACACAAAAATATATTCAGCAGAGTTGGGGATTGCATACCACTCAATTAAGTATGAAATGGTGAAGAGTAAGATATTTTGTAAATTGGTATCAGTTGTATATTTCCATCAGAAATCAAATGTTTCAAACAGTTTAAATATCAAGGAACTAAATGAACATATATCTTTCTATGGTTCTTATCCAAGAATTAGTAGAGAAATTAACTACATTTGGATAAGACATACATATTTAATACCTAAAGTTATCTTGGTTCCAATCAAAGCATGAGTCATCAGGAATACTCAAATTGTTTTGTGATCCCTGACTGCCCCCCAGTGGACAGGTGAGACATATCATATGTATACATACTTCCCGACTGGCCAATCAACACGCCTGTTGGGAGAGTCTTTTAAAAACAAAAGTATTAGATGGTATAAAAAAGCCATGCACCTCACATAAGGATCATGCTGAAAAAAAAAGAAAAGCTAAAGAAAAAACAATCAACAAAAGGAGAACTGAAGATGCCGAAATCTATCCCATCTGAAGAACTTAAAGATCTTTTAATACTACTTCTCAAACTTCTAAAACTTCTGCTAAACTGCTAAACTTCTAAACTTCTGAACCTCTACACTCCTACACTTTTCCTAAAAACTGTAACCCACTGCACTATCTCTCACTTGCTCCCTGCGGCCATTTTGCTGAAGGAGTCCAGCTGCCATCTAGTTTTCACCAGAGCTCCTAATGGTGGATATGGATTTGGCTGCGTGTTAGTACCAGATCACAGATCTCAGGATCACTCCACCAGGGAATGAGCAAGCTGGAAACCAGTAGCAGATCGAACATGTTAGGGATCAAGCGGAAGCGGAGTCAGTAAACAAGCCAAGGATCGGTCACAAACGGTATTAGATGAGGATGAGGCAGAATCGTAGTCCAGGAACAAGCCAAAGGTCGGTAACGAAGGTATAGCCAGCAGCAGGAGAGACAAGTGGGATATTGGCTGGAGAAGGCACATTAATCTGGCAAACAAGAAATGCAGAAACATGGCTTTTATCAGGAAGTTCATGGGAAGAGCAAGGGGTTCAAGGTTCAAGCTCAACAAGGTCAAGGCAGGATCATCCAAATAGTTGTCAAGGGTGCTGTCCAGCATTCCAGGTGGCTCAGCAAGAAGAAACATTTCTTTTCACAGCAAAAGGCCCAGATTTGAACCCAGGCTCTGACACCTGCACTCCAAACACAGTGCACCCTTTAATTCTGCACTCCATACATAGTGTACCCCTCAACTCTGTACATAGTGTGCCCCTCAACCCTGCACTCCTTAAATAGTTCAATCCTGTAGTCTGTACATAGCTCAACCCTGCCCTCTGTACACAGTGCATCCTTTAACCCTGCATGCCATACACAGGGCACCCCTCAATCCTGCACTTTGTATATAGAACAGCCTTCAACCCTGCACTCCATAAACAGCACACCCCTCAAACTTGCATTTCATACAGAGTGCACCCCTCAATCCTGCACTGCATATGCAGTGCAACCCTGAACGCCATACACAGTTCGCCCCTCAACCCTGCAGTCTGTACATAATGCCCCCTGCAATCTTTATGTACCCTGGCAGCTCATCCTTGGAGATGCTGCTCACATTGGGCTCTGTTCCTATCTGCACTCAGTAAACCTTCATAGTTGTGTGTTCTCTGCTCATTGCTAATAACAAGTTCTAAAATTTTCTGTCTATTGGTGGGTCTTGTCCCCTCCGCGGTGTGTAGGAAGGGAGGAGATTGTATGCTGTAACTTCTAGCAACCAATTAGTGAGCTGTAATGATGTGCAGTAATCTCTAGCAACCAATTAGCAGTAATAATGTGCAGTAACCTCTAGCAACCAATCAGTGAGTGGTAATGATGTGCAGTAACCTCTAAGAACCAATGGGTGAGCTGTAAGGATGTTCAGTACCCTCTAGCAATTAATCAGTGAGCAGCCAATCAGCAAGCAGAAATGATGTGTTGGAAGCTCTAGCAACTGATCAGTGAGCCGTAATGTGTGCTGTAACCTCTAGGAACCAGTCAATGTTCAGTAATTATACGCTGCAACCTCTGGCAACCAATTGCTGACTGGTCTGCTGCAGTAAACTGATTTTGAGTCTAGCAGCTATTTATTGTATGTCTCAGAGTGGGGGGCTGGGGGGGTGATGGCTAGGGAGGCCCAAAAAAAAACATTTGCTCAGGGTCCAATCAATATTAAAGACTGCCTTGTGCAGAATACATCTCTGAACACACAACACGTTGAATGTTGAACCAGATGGGCTACAGCAGCAGAAGACCACACCGTGTGCCACTCCTGTCAGCTAAGATCAGAAAATAGAGGCCACAATTCACAATGTGCTGCCATTTGCTGGCATGTTACAAAACTAGTCTTGAAACTTTTTGATACCATCTCATACATATGGTATATACTGTATATTGTATATATGCATGATTCCTTCTTGTATTCTTTTTTACTTTAGTTCTAATATAAATCTAATCTAAAACTAAGAAAACCTTCAGATCTATACAAAAGAGACATAATAATAGAAAGAGACTTTAGGGGAACTAAATCAGAAATGTATAATAGTGCGTAATGTCCCATTCAGATTTAGTTTGAATTGATTCTATAGGCTGAAGATTTTTTACCTTCATGCATTCTGTGCATGAAGATAAAAAAACCTTCCATGTTCAGCTCCCCCCAATACTCACCTGAGCCCGATCTCGATCCAGCAGTGTTCACGGGAGCCTCGCTTGTCCCGGGTCTCTCTCTCTCCTCATTGGCTGAGACACAGCAGCGGGACCATTACCAGAGGGACCATTAGCTCTCATTGCTGTCAATCACAACCATTGAGCCATTGAGGAGAGAGTGGGGGGGCGGAGCTGAGCCACAGCTTTATGAGTCTTATGGACGCATAGGGGTTGATTTACTAAGTCTGGAGAGTGCAAAATCTGCTGAGTGCAGTTCGCATAGAAACCAATCAGCTTTCAGGCTTTAATGCCAAAGTCTAAATGAAAGAACTGAAGTTAGAAGCTGATTGGCTACCATGCACAACTGCACCAGACTCTGAGTGCACCAGTTTAGTAAATCTTCCCCTTCGAGTGGGGCTTGGGAGGGAGTGAGTACATACCAGTGACCCCCATAGCAGTGTATTGCTATTGGGGGCACTGGTCAAAGGGGAGGAGCTAGAAGCACCAGCAGGGGGACCCGAGAAGAGGTGAATCGGGGCTGCTCTATGCAAAACCACTGCACAAAACTGGTAAGTATAACATGTTTGTTATTTAGAGAAAAAAAAACCTTTAACCGCCTCCCACCCACCATATAAGGTAATGACGGGTGCAAGGTGATTCTCTCGTTCTGGGAGGACGTCATATGACGTCCTTCCACTCTAATGGTGCATGCACGGCTTCGGGAGCGCACAGCATGGCAATCGGTGGTGCGCTGTGTCCCTCGAACACAGCGGATCATCGATCAACGGAAAGAATCGAAGATGTTGACTCGGTCATGTGATCAGCTGTGTCCAATCACAGCTGATCTCATGTAAATAGGGAAATGCCGGTTATCAGCATTTCTCTCCCCACGAGCTGTCACGCTGACAGCTCGAGAGGAGAGGAGAAATGATAATCGGCATTCCTCAGAGGGGACATCTACACTGATCATCAGGGCACTGATGACCAGTGTGCCCTGATGATCAGTGTAGCCCCAGCAGTGCCACCTGTAAGTGTCCATCAGTGCCAGCTGTCATTGCCCATCAATGCCACCTGCCAGTGTCCATCAGTGCCTCATCAATGCCACATATTAGTACCTACCAGTGCACATCAACTTTCAGTGTCACCTATCAGTGCCAGTAAGTGCCACCTATCAATTCCAGTCAGTGCCACCTATCAGTGTTGCCAATCAGTGCCACCTATCAGTGCCAGTCAGTGCCGCCTAACAGTACGAGTCAGTGCCACCTATCAGTGCCATATATGAGTGCTGCCTTTCAGTGCCCATCAGTGATGCCTGTCTGCCCATCAGTGCCACCTACTAGTGCCTCCTCATCAGTGCCCATCAGTGCCACCTATCAGTGCTCATCAGTGCAGCCTATCAGTGCCCATCACTGCAGCCTCATTAGTGCACATCAATAAAACAGAAAAATCACTTATTCACAAAATTTCATTAAAAAAACTAAGAAAAAAACTTTTTTTTTTCAAAATTTTCAGTTGTTTTTCATTTGTTTAGCAAAAAATAAAAAACCCAGAGGTGATTAAATGCCACCAAAAGAAAGCTCTATCTGTCACAAAAATATGATACAAATTTCAAATGGGTACAGTGTTGCATGACTGCACAATTGTCATTCAAAATGCAACAGCGCTGAAAGCTGAAAACTGGCCCGGGCAGAAAGGGGGTATAAGTGCCCTGTAGGCAAGGGGTTAATATCACTTTAATCCTTTCAGGATTTGGGTTTTCAATCTAAAACGTAGGACTCAGGACAGACAAATTTGATCCATGGCATTCGACAAAATGTCTTTCAATGTTATTATTTTTTGTAGTATCTTGATATTATGCCCCATAAATCTCTTTGCTCATTCTATCATTGCGTCTCTTTTGTTCAGATCTGAAGGTTGTCTTGGCTTGAGATTGAATATGAATAAAGAAATACATTGGAACTATGGTGTAAGAAAATGACAATAGGGCAACATGCATATATACAATTTATATGTATTTTTCTCCAGGTTGGAGGTTAAATTTTCGTATTATATATAGAGCTGCAGAAAAACTGGGTTTGACATTTTAGCGGCGCCAAAAAAACACCATATAACCCTTCAAAATATTTGCACAGAGCAAAAGATCAAGTTCTCCATAAAAAAAATTGGATATGCCAAATGAAAAGAGCCATTGCAACCAACAATAGAAATTAGCCCACTATGACATGGTAGTGGTGGCAGGCCAACAGCAGTGGCAGTAGATGTTAATATTGTAGCACTACCCTCTCAGGAGTTGCTGAGTTTTGGTGGTGAGGTTGAGGGGTGTATGGGATGTCCAAGGAACTGTAGAAACATGAGGACAACTCAGAGCAATTATGTACAAAGATGTGAACAAAAAGAAATAGTCTCTCCTCTGTCAGCATTCAAAGCCTTCTAGTGCACCTCGTCAGACCCCAGATCACAGTAAATGGGACTGTAAGTGACCGAGTCCAAAACAGAATCCTCCTCTTCACCGAGCTGTACTGTACCCCCCAGTGTATTCCCTGGGCAAAGGAACCCAGAAGCTGCCAATATAGAACAGTCCCAGATATGAAGCTAGTTGGGTTTTCCACCTGACTGCCCTCTCCCCTTATCCGGCCCAGGGGGTGTAAAAGTACTCACACCGTCCTTCCTCTCAACTTGTTGTTTTTCTGTCTGCCTTCTGCTGGGCTGGCTCCTTCCCTGCTGCTCAGGATGTCCCTCTTAGAAGATGGTGGTGCAGTGGAGATTCCCTTATCCACCTGTCTGTAGGTAGGCCCCTTCCCTGCGACTCCCTCTCAGGCTCCACACTCCAGCCTTCACTACATCTTCCACCCCACACTCCCTTCTCCTGATGAGCAGGCTCAGTCATACTTAAAGGCTGCTTTGGCCCCATGCCAAGCCTCCTTCTTGGGGATTGGCTAGTGTTCCCTGAGTATGCAGATTAGCCTCTCCTCACCCCCACCCACTGCATTCCAGAAACTTCTCCAGCTTCTAGAGCAGGGGGGAGGTATCAGGGAACTGACCTGCAGAGTCCTCAGCACTGATCTAAAATTACTTGTCTGACTCACCCCTAGCTAACTAGAGGGGCACTACAAGAATGTCTGGCCAGTAAAGGTAGGAGGAGATGTTAATAGTGGCTGGGTGTGCTCATAGGGTCAGGAGATGCCAATGGTGGCAGGAGCTGGGATTTCTCTCAGGCCTACAGTGATGAAAGAAGAGGACTTTGGGTGGAAGAGTCTACCCCTATAAGTCTTCCTGGTGTCCTTTTGCTCGATGGATATCACCACGACAATCACACTCTTCTTTCTCTTCCTCATGCTCCTTCTGGTGCAGTAATGGTGAAAGACTAGTTGAAATCATGGTGGTGAGAAGGGGAGTGCAAGCTCTGTGGTCAGAGAAGGATGAAGGGGTGTTGGTGCAGTAGTGGTGAGAGGGGTAGTTGAAGGCATGGTGGTGAGAGGGGGAGTGCTAGCTCTGTGGTCAAAGTTGCAAAGGTCAAAGGTGTTTAGTTGAAGTGGTGACAGAATATGAGTGGTGGGTTCTGGTGCAATTATCTTTATTTAGTAATCAAATTTAGAGATATTTGTATAACTGCTAAGAAATCACATTGGTAAAAAGACTCAGGAGAGTTATATTGTGGTGGTATATCTTACTAGGCCTCATGCACACTGGGCGTTTTTACAGCTGCTGTACCCCTTGAGGGTTAGGGACTGATGTGAATGTACAATATATATGTAAAGCGCTGCATAAATTGATGGGCGCTATATTAAGTACATTAAATAACATAAATAATAAATTAATAAAAGCTGAAAAATGCTAAAAAAAAAAGTGGTCATCCAGCATTTATGAGTGTTTTTGAGCCTCAAGCTTTTGAAAGAGTATAGTTTTGCTAAAAAATGCTAAAAAAAAAGTAAATGCTGAAAAACTGCTGAAAAACGCTAATCCAAAACGATAAAAAAAAAAATGACAAAACTTGCATTTTTAATACAGAATTCTACAGCTAACGCTACTGGCATTTTTAGAATATCCTGTGGGCATGAGGCCTTAAGGCGTCTGAATTATTTAATATTATTCATTAACCCCTTTGTGCCTAAGGATAAAACAAATCCTAACGCCTAAGCACAATTTTGCAACTTTGACATGTGTTAGCAAAACTGTACATATCATCTAAACAAGTGGAGCTTCATACCCTCCTTCACCACTGGAATTATACCTTCCCTGTTGGCCAGGAGATCACTCCACCTCGACAGTACTGTCATAGGTGTCTGTATATGCAGGCATCAAGCAGAAGGACATGGTCCAGACACACGGTGCTAGAATTCTGTTGGAAAATGGTCTGTGGGTCCAGAACAGTAGGGCAATCAGGGAATTAGTGGGCAGTCTTAAGTGAAAACGCAAAGTCCTTCACTTCAATGTTATCCTCTTCCATGTAGTAAAAGTGAGACAGGCAAACATAAGTAGTTGTAGCTGAGTGGTTGAGATGTTGGATTTGGTCAACCTGTGAAGGCTGGAATTTTTCCAACTATGATCTCTTTTTGGATTGCCTGAAGATGGTTAGATGCTTAGCAGTAATGTGTCCTGTCCTCTTAGTGGCTTGTGTTGTTAACATTGTCATGCACAAAAGCTGCACTCTTGATTTATGTTAGGAATGCATACAGCACAGGCATGTCTTCCTTTCTCTAAAGATGTGTGTCAGGGCTCCCAGGTATGACCAGAGATGTGTGACTGATGCAGGGAAACGCAGACTTCAGAAATGTGATAAACAATATAATTTATTAACACTAACCATACAAACATAAACGCAGGGCAATACTAAACATAATACAGTGCAAACAAACCAAACCAACCACCCACAGATAACAGTACAAACAATGCGAGCGTCGTCAGGCAGGCCGGGTCCATATCAATTGGGCAGGTAGGTACAGGGGGAGCAAGCAGAGAATGGTCGGGGTCACAGGCCAGGTTCAGCAGGTAGCAAGCAGCGAGGTACAGAGGGTCAGACAGAGGGGTGGTCAGGGTCACAAGCCAGGATCAGAGCAGGAGAAGTCAGCAGCAGTTCAGATCAGGGTCAGCAAAGGAACAGAAACAGGATGCAGGACAGATACAGGGCCCAGGACAAACACAACACCAAGGCAGAGTCTGAAAGTCTGGCC
>CATNWA010003815.1:0-15823 GCA_951230385.1 Staurois parvus | reverse complement strand
ATTTGGGGTTGGAAATGGTTTGGGGGTCATCAGAGACATTGTAAAGTGGGGGGGTATCTAGATCTAAGGACACTGTAAATTTGGGGGGTCATCTAAGGAAAATGTGAATTTGGGGGGGTCATCTAAGGACAATGTGAATTTAGGGGGTCATCTAAGGACAATGTGAATTTGGGGGGTCATCTAAGGACAATGTGAAATTTGGGGGGTCATCTAAGGACAATGTGAATTTGGGGGGTCATCTAAGGACAATGTGAATTGTAGGGTCAACCACAGACACTGTGAACTGAGAAATGGGGTCATCTAGTGACATTGTGAATTGGGACGCATCCAGAGACACTAGGAATGGGGGTGGGGTCATCTAGAGACAGTGCGAATTGAGGGGGGGGGGCATTTATGGACATTTTGAATTGGGGGGTCATTGATGGAGATTGTGCATTGGTGGGTCTTCTACAGACATTGTGAATGTGGTGGGAGTCATCTAAGAACATTGTGAATTGGAGGGTCAACTAAAGACATTGTTGGGGGGGTCATCTAGGAACACTGTGAATCAAGGGGTCATCTAGAGGCATTGTGATTCGGGGGGCTCATCTAAGAACATTGTGAACTGTGGGGACATCTGAGGACATGGCCAGTTGATGGGGACATCTTGGAACATTTGTGAGCCATGTGCACTTCTCCTCGCAATGACGCAGAAACGAACGCCAATACTTGGATGACGACACAGATACCACAGCGCCCCCCTCTGTACCAAAATATCAATTACCATCATAGTGATCACCTCTGTACAACATAGAGAATCAGAATAAATACTGAGATGGAAGATCCTCCGACAGACAATCCTTCACATACTAAACAAATAAAATGGAGAATCTCTCTGGGGATTCGATGTTAATGACAACATTGCATGTATAGATCGATGCATCAAAATCGCTGCAACTCGGGATTCGGAGACCATTCACTTTTGTTATTTTAATTAATTTTCTGTAGACAGAGGATCGGTGGGAAGGAAAATTGATACTTTGTTATGGAACACATTAGAAGAGGTGCGCTGTATTACAACATTGTATCTGTTTTACCGCATTCCACTGTTTGGATGAAAAGTGCAATTTCTGGAGCTGGGGGAAGGGGGGGGGGGGGGCGCTGAATCGGGGCCATTTAACTTCTCGGTAGATTTTAGGTGACCTCTGACCCCTGACTATCAGAGTGAAGAGTGAGATTCATGCCAATCAATAAATCCAGATAAAGGTCAGATATAAATCTTTTCATGCATCACCACGATCAATTATTAGAAGTCGGAATATTCAGCACCACGAAGAGTTCCTAAAGGGGAGCCCCAAATGTGACAGAGGAGGTCTACTAGGCTGCAGACAACAATAACAAGAGTCCCTTGTGTGCGATTCGCTGGGAGAGATTTAGGGTCCTTTCACACCGGCGGTCCGGGGTTTTTTTCTCATTAGTTCAGTCACGTTTTTTTTAAAGAAAAAAAATGGATGAGTTTACATCTGTTTTTTCATCCGTTTTTAATTTGTTTATATCCGTTTTTCATCCATTTACATCCGTTTTTTCATCCATTTTTCATTTGTTTATGTCAGTTTTCATCCATTTATATCCGTTTTTTTTCATCCATTTATATCTGTTTTTTTCATCCATTTACATCCATTTTTTCATCCGCTTACATCCGTTTTTTCATTCATTTTTTGATACATTTTTTCATCTATTTTTAATTTATTTCCGTTTACATCAGTTTTTTTCATCCATTTTTCATTTATGTCTTTTTTCATCAATTTACATCAGTTTTTTTCATCCACTTGCATCGTTTTTTTCATCCATTTTTTTATTTGTTTTCATCCATTTACATCCGTTTTTTTCATCCATTTATATCAGTTTTTTCATCCGCTTACATCCGTTTTTTCATTCATTTTTTCACACATTTTTTCATCCATTTTTAATTTATGTCCGTTTACATCAGTTTTTTCATCCATTTTTAATTTGTTTTCATCCATTTACATCCCGTTTTTTTTCATCCATTTATATCCGTTTTTTTCATCCGCTTACATCCGTTTTTTTCATCCGCTTACATCCGTTTTTTCCTCCATTTTTTCCTCCATTTTTAATTTGTTTATGTCCGTTTACATCCATTTTTTCATCCACTTACATCCATTTTTCATTTGTTTATGTCAGTTTTTATCCATTTACATCTGTTTTTTTCATCCGTTTTTAATTTGTTTATATCCGTTTTTCATCCATTTACATCCGTTTTTTCATCCGTTTTTAATTTGTTTATATCCGTTTTTCATCCATTTACATCCGTTTTTTCATCCATTTTTCATTTGTTTATGTCAGTTTTCATCCATTTATATCCGTTTTTTTCATCCATTTACATCCATTTTTTCATCCGCTTACATCCGTTTTTTTCATTCATTTTTTGTAACATTTTTTCATCTATTTTTAATTTATGTCCGTTTACATCAGTTTTTTCATCCATTTTTCATTTATGTCTTTTTTCATCAATTTACATCAGTTTTTTCATCCACTTGCATCGTTTTTTTCATCCATTTTTAATTTGTTTTCATCCATTTACATCAGTTTTTTTCATCCATTTATATCAGTTTTTTCATCCGCTTACATCCGTTTTTTCATTCATTTTTTCACACATTTTTTCATCCATTTTTAATTTATGTCCGTTTACATCAGTTTTTTCATCCATTTTTAATTTGTTTTCATCCATTTACATCCGTTTTTTTCATCCATTTACATCCGTTTTTTTCATCCATTTACATCCGTTTTTTTTCATCCATTTATATCCGTTTTTTTCATCCGCTTACATCCGTTTTTTTCATCCGCTTACATCCGTTTTTTTCATCCGCTTACATCCGTTTTTTTTCATCCGCTTACATCCGTTTTTTCCTCCATTTTTTCCTCCATTTTTAATTTGTTTATGTCCGTTTACATCCATTTTTTCATCCACTTACATCCATTTTTCATTTGTTTATGTCAGTTTTCATCCATTTACATCGGTTTTTCATCCATTTTTAATTTGTTTTCATCCCTTTACATCCGTTTTTCATCCATTTTTCATTTGTTTATGTCAGTTTTCATCTGTTTATATCTGTTTTTTTCGTCTGTTTTTCGTTCGTTTGTCAGTTTTCATCCCTTTACATCCTTTTTTTTTATCCATTTACATCCGTTTTGTGTTTTTTTTTGCGGAAGAAAAATAGGGTTTTCTTCCGTTAAAAAAACAGATGTTAGCGGATACGGACATGAACTGACGTAAATGGGTCATCCGTTTACATCCGCTAGTCCATAGAAATACATGGACGTCTGTTTTTCATCCGTAAACGGACAGATGAAAAACGGACATACGGAACGGCTGGGAAAAAGAGGCCTCACTAAAACTTGACCACTCAGAATCTGGTGTGGCTGGGCACGGGAGCCAATCAGCTTCCAACGTCAGCTTGTTCAAGTTAGCTTTGGCAATAAAACGTGGAAGCCGATTGGTCGCTACGCAGAGCTGCGGCATATTTTGCGCCCTCCAGTTTTAGTAAATAACCCCCACCATCTCCTTACAGGTCATTTTCACAGAATCCTCCTCATGGAGCGCCGCGGTCGACCGTTTTTGGATTGTTTACGCCTAATATGGTAATTAAATAGTCCGCATTTCAAGGATTTCAGATTGCACTCCACCCGCCGCGTCCTTTTTTTTTCCGCTCGGCTTGTCTTTCGGTGAAGTAAACCAAATGCAAGTTGACATACAGAGCGGATAAGACGAATCCCTAAACCGCCATATAATAGTGATGTGTACCGCGGCCCGGCCGGCTCATTTTGTTTTAATTATTTTCACATCAGCGGCTCGCACGCAATTTTCTGTAATAAGGCCGATTAATCATGCCACCGGCTCCGCCGTAATTCAATAATACGAAGAAAAGATCTTCTTAATCGCCCCTCCGTGTCTGAGCGAGCATTTCGCTCATCGCCCACCTGTCACCCAGGGCCGATGTGAGGCCCGGGCTGGGGTCGGACCATGTGGTCAGAGAGGTCGGAGGTCTGCAGAGCCTGACGTCCTGCCGCAAGGCATGACATGCATCAGCTGGTGCTGGAACGCATGTTCTAGGATGCTCGGGGGCAGTGCGGGGTAACATTGCCGGCAACGCAAATCTGGTAATAGAACTCGATGGTTTCCAATTAATTAGGGCAAAGCGAACCCAGCAGGAGGTCCTCTAACAATGATCCTCATTGAAGTCTATGGGAGGCAAAACTACCCCCCTCCCTTCCTGTGACATACCAGGCCACGTGCCTCTCAACACTGAGAGGGCAATCGGTCAAGGGGCCAGCAAAGCCACCCCTCTTTCCCTTGCAAGGAACCAAAAATATCAAATGAAAATGAACACCATGAAAAAAGTTCTTTAATAATAATTAAAAAAAAAAAAAAAGAAGTAAATTATGTCCTCCAATATAAACGCATTGCCAACCACAGCAACCCACCGCCCAATGACATTTCCCGGCTGAAGCCATGACCCACCACCCAGTGACATTTCTCGGCTGAAGCCATGACCCACCACCCAGTGACATTTCCCAGCTGAAGCCATGACCCACCACCCAATGACATTTCCCGGCTGAAGCCATGACCCACCACCCAATGACATTTCCCAGCTGAAGCCATGACCCACCACCCAGTGACATTTCCCGGCTGAAGCCATGACCCACCACCCAATGACATTTCCCGGCTGAAGCCATGACCCACCACCCAATGACATTTCCCAGCTGAAGCCATGACCCACCACCCAGTGACATTTCCCGGCTGAAGCCATGACCCACCACCCAATGACATTTCCCAGCTGAAGCCATGACCCACCACCCAATGACATTTCCCAGCTGAAGCCATGACCCACCACCCAGTGACATTTCCTGGCTGAAGCCATGACCCACCACCCAGTGACAGTTCCCAACTGAAGCCATGACCCACCACCCAGTGACATTTCCCGGCTGAAGCCATGACCCACCACCCAGTGACATTTCCCGGCTGAAGCCATGACCCACCACCCAATGACATTTCCCGGCTGAAGCCATGACCCACCACCCAATGACATTTCCCGGCTGAAGCCATGACCCACCACCCAGTGACATTTCCCGGCTGAAGCCATGACCCACCACCCAATGACATTTCCCGGCTGAAGCCATGACCCACCTCCCAGTGACAGTTCCCAACTGCAGCCATGACCCACCACCCAATGACATTTCCCGGCTGCAGCCATGACCCACCACCCATGACAGTTCCCAACTGCAGCCATGGCCCGCTGCTGAATGGCAATTCCCGGCTGCAGCCATGGCCCACCACCCCATTGACATTTCCTGGCTGTACCCATGACCCACCGCCCAATGACAGTTCCCAACTGCAGCCATGACCCACCGCCCAATGACAGTTCCCAACTGCAGCCATGACCCGCTGCTTAATGACATTTCCCGGCTGCAGCCATGACCCAACTGCCAGGACAAAAAGAAGGGAGCTGCTACTGCTGACTTATTTTTAAGGGTGATGGATCCTGGGCTTCCATCTCAATCTAAGTCCTTGTACTGGGACATGAATGCTAGACGGGAGGTCAGACGTTCCAGGGCTTCCATCCAAGTCCTTGTACTGGAACATGAATGGTGGATTGGAGGTCAGACGTTCCAGGGCTTCCATCCCAATCCAAGTCCTTGTACTGGAACATAAATGCTGGATGGGAGATCAGAGATTCCAGAGCTCCCTATAGTAATAACAAGCATGAAACATCAGCCATGTTGGATGTGTATATCTCCCCAGCATGCTGGAAATTTCCTGTAGCTTGTGATATTAATATAATACATATACAATGGAAGACATGAGGGATGACCCTTCAAAAAATGTGCGATGGCCTGAACTCAGCTGCCTGTCAAGGGACAACCCTGAAGGCCATGAAATGAAATAACGCCATGGCAGCGGAAATCCAACACTTTGCGATCTTCGCAGCCCATAGAAATGTTCAGTTCCTGCTCCGTGCTGGTAAATGGATGGAGATGATTCTTCCCCTCCAAGTCTGACAATTAACTGGAAGCAGATGGTGCGCACGGTTCCCACTAATCCAAAGGCTGCATTTAATAATCACCCCGCACACAGCGGGACGCCGGCGCTGACAGCGAGCGTCCTGCCCAACCACCAACCTTCCTGGGGAGGGATTAGACGAAGGCGACAGAATCTGCAGCCGGGGTGACCAAAGACGTTCCTCCAATGATGACAACGCGAGATCCGACCACCGATAATTCTCATCCACAACATTTTCCTCATCACATGTCATCTCATTGTCCTTTATGGCGGATGACACAATTTGCAGCAATTTCCCAGCACGCTGGATGAGGTCTGATGGATGTCTAAGGGAAGGAAACTTCTGTTATGGAGGGGAAAAAAAACCTCCAGCGGAATTCTAAACTTTCCAATAATAATTGCAGCTGATTTAAATCCCCCCCCCCCCCCCCCCCCACCCCTCCCTCCAGTCTTGCACAAGTGTACCCGGCTCTTCCCCTCCAGTCTTGCGCAGGTGTACCGGCTCCTCCCCTTCAGTCTTGCACAGGTGTACCGGCTCCTCCCCTCAGTCTTGCACAGGTGTACCGGCTCCTCCCCCTCAGTCTTGCACAGGTGTGTACCGGCTCCTCCCCTTCAGTCTTGCACAGGTGTACCGGCTCCTCCCCCTCAGTCTTGCACAGGTGTACCGGCTCCTCCCCCTCAGTCTTGTACAGGTGTACCGGCTCCTCCCCCTCAGTCTTGCACAGGTGTACTGGCTCCTCCCCTCCAGTCTTGCACAGGTGTACCGGCTCCTCCCCTCCAGTTTTCCACAGGTGTACCAACTCCTCCCCTTCAGACTTGCACAAGTGAACAGGCTCCTCCCCTCCAGTCTTGCACAGGTGTACAGCTCCTCCCCTTCAGTCTTGCACAGGTGTACAGCTCCTCCTCTTCAGTCTTGCACAGGTGTACCGACTCCTCCCCTTCAGTCTTGCACAGGTGTACAGCTCCTCCCCTTCAATCTTGCACAGGTGTACTGGCATGGCACAGCAGGCATAGTACAGGGGATGACCAGAGACTGCGGACACAGTACAGGAGATGACCAGAGACTGCGGACAGTACAGGAGATGACCAGAGACTGCAGACACAGTACAGGAGATGACCAGAGACTGCGGACAGTACAGGAGATGACCAGAGACTGCGGACAGTACTGGAGATGACCAGAGACTGCAGACACAGTACAGGAGATGACCAGAGACTGCGGACACAGTACAGGAGATGACCAGAGACTGCAGACATAGTACAGGAGATGACCAGAGACTGCGGACATAGTACAGGAGACGACCAGAGACTGCAGACATAGTACAGGAGATGACCAGAGACTGCAGACATAGTACAGGGAGATGGTCAGAGACTGCAGACATAGTACAGGAGATGGTTAGAGACTGCAGACATAGTACAGGAGATGACCAGAGACTGCGGACACAGTACAGGAGATGACCAGAGACTGCAGACACAGTACAGGAGATGGTTAGAGACTGCAGACATAGTACAGGGAGATGGTCAGAGACTGCAGACATGTACAGGAGATGACCAGAGACTGCGGACACAGTACAGGAGATGACCAGAGACTGCGGACATAGTACAGGAGATGACCAGAGACTGCGGACATAGTACAGGGGATGGTCAGAGACTGCAGACATAGTACTGGAGATGGTTAGAGACTGCAGACATACTATGGGAGATGGTCAGAGACTGCAGACACAGTACAGGAGATGGTCAGAGACTGCAGACACAGTACAGGAGATGACCAGAGACTGCGGACATGGTACAGGAGATGGTCAGAGACTGCAGACATGGTACAGGAGATGACCAGAGAACATGAGACTGCTAGAGATCACAGTCATTGCAGCATCTTTACCAGGAATGCTTCCACTACCATCTGCTGGAGTCCGCCAAGGGCCACACAACAAGTACCAAAGGGCCACATGTGCCCCTTGATCCCCAGGTTGGGAGCATTACATATTTGTATGGAACACGAGGAAGAGAAAGTAAAAAGTAACAATGAATAAATATCAATGTATATATGTACAGGATGGGGATGGATCTGGATGGTGAGGGTCCCATGACACCCCCCTAATCCCCTCCCCCGCCTCCATGCCATTTATTTTCATGTCGTATCTCTGCGCAGTCAATGTAAACACCATAAACATTCTGTCTGTGGCCCCCCCGGAGTCCGAAATGAGATCCCCAAACCTCTCAGCTTGTAAAATTTACAGCCGTCTGGCCACGTGCGGCAGACATCAGCCTCGCTGTTCGCCATTCCCTGCGTGGTCCTGGCATTCCTGCGGCGTTCGGTTCACAATAAATCCCTGAGATGGTCAGAAGATCTCCCCCCTCCCCCCCCCCCCCCCCCCTACTGCTCCTCACACGGACCCCGAAGCTCCCCTCCCCCCCTACTGCTCCTCACACGGACCCCGAAGCCGAATCAATAATTGTATAAAGATGCTCCATGAAGAGGAGGCAGATGGTGCCGAATCTCCTCCCGCCAGAAACGCCGCATTCCATCCACTTTCATTAGGGACGGCGAGCTACGACCGCCACCGCCGCCGCCGCGCTGTAACTATATCTGGACGACCTAAAATTAAACTGGAAAACATTCCGAATCTTCAACCCTTTCACTGCCAGCGTAAGGCCGCCCCTCAGAGTTCTATAGATTACCGATCAATCAATATTATCAATGACGGTATTGATCAGCAATGAGCCATGAACAGCAAACTGAAAACTGAACAAATTCTCTCCAGGAAAAGCTCATCTTGTCCTAAAATTCACCTAAAATGGAAAATAGTCTTCCAGCACAAACCCCAACCAACCTTCTACAGAGGTACATTCCACCCTCCAGCGCCCCCTACAGGCTCCTCCCCTTCAGTCTTGCACAGGTGTACCAGCTCCTCCCCTTCAGTCTTGCAAAGGTGTACCGGCTCCTCCCCTTCAGTCTTGCACAGGTGTAACGGCTCCTCCCCTTCAGTCGTGCACATGGTGTAACGGCTCCGCCCCTTCAGTCAACAGGTGTACCGGCTCCTCCCCTTCAGTCTTGCACAGGTGTACCGGCTCCTCCCCTTCAGTCTTGCACAGGTTACCGGCAGACAGGTGTACCGGCTCCTCCCCTTCAGTCTTGCACAGGTGTACGGCCCTCCCCTACAGTCTTGCCTCCCCCCCTTCAGTCTTGCACAGGTGTACCGGCTCCTCCCCTTCAGTCTTGCACAGGTGTACCGGCTCCTCCCCTTCAGTCTTGCACAGGTGTACCGGCTCCTCCCCTTCAGTCTTGCACACCGGGTGTACCGGCTCCTCCCCTTCAGTCTTGCACAGGTGTACCGGCTCCTCCCTCCTTGCCAGGTCCGGCTCCTCCCCTTCAGTCTTGCACAGGTGTACCGGCCCCCCTTCAGTCTTGCACAGGTGTACCGGCTCCTCCCCTTCAGTCTTGCACAGGTGTACCGGCTCCTCCCCTTCAGTCTTGCACAGTTGTACCGGCTTGCCTCCCCTCCCCTTCAGTCTTGCACAGTTGTACCGGCTCCTCCCCTTCAGTCTTGCCTGCACAGGTGTACCGGCTCCTCCCCTTCAGTCTTGCACAGGTGTACCGGCTCCTCCCCTTCAGTCTTGCACAGGTGTACCGGCTCCTCCCCTTCAGTCTTGCACAGGTGTACCGGCTCCTCCCCTCCAGTCTTGCACAGGTGTACCGGCTCCTCCCCTCCAGTCTTGCACAGGTGTACCGGCTCCTCCCCTTCAGTCTTGCACAGGTGTACCGGCTCACAGGTCCCTTCAGTCTTGCACAGGTGTAGTCCGCACAGCTCCTCCCCTTCAGTCCTGCACAGGTGTACCGGCTCCTCCCCTTCAGTCCTGCACAGGTGTACCGACTCCTTCCCTTTGTGTCTTCCCGTTTCAGTGACAACCGATCCCCCTACTTCATGTATAGGTGTCACCGGGACAGGAAACGAAGGGAAAAAAAAATCTATTTTGGGGACACAGACAAAAACATTTTGTTTTTAAGTGTGGAAAGATTCGAATTTCTGGAGTTTGGTTTTAGAGATGCCTATAGAAGGGATAGAAGACGCCATTGGCTGCGCAGGAACACGGCTAAAAACCGCGCCTCGGATTGACTCAGCCAACCACACCGAAGTCATGTCAGTGAGGCCTCTAAGAGGATGTCAGCGAGTTCCCCGTCTCTGGCGCCGGACGCATTTTCCATCAATAAAGACGAAATCAATTTGAATTAATCAGCGCTCGGCGTTTCCATATAGATTTATAACCGGCCGTAAATCTCGTTATGCGGCGCGCGGCGTTATAAGTCTGATAATCCTTTAATCGGTGATAATTCCTCCAATCCTGGGAGGGGGAGTGACACTGATGTGACACGGCGTCTTCCCGTACATGCCGCGACACGGGAGGCCACAATCAGCCGCGTTCAGGATCGAAGATCGACCACAGGGAATTCTCCGCCTTCTACGCGTTCGCAATTCATCCTCGGAGTCGCAGAAGATTCTCATTATCAGAAACTCGGCTCAGGAGCCATAAAACACGGAATGTTTATAGGCAGGAGACACGGCCGATGCGAGGATTGGGTTACCGGAAATTCCCGAACGTGACATGGAGGGGGAGACGACCGCACATGGCTGCGAAGGGGGGGACTGGGTCACGGGTGTGCCGGTACATAGGAGGGGGGCAAGCAAAGCATGCTGGGTAATAAAGGAACTAAACCTAATATGTTGGGTCATGGGCCTACCAGTATATAGAAGGGGGCCACACAGAGCATGCTGGGTTCTTCTGCCTTCTTGTAATATCCTCAGTGAGCTCCCGAACCTCTCATCCCCCCCCTTAGGTACACTCACTATAGTTGTGCTTCCAGGCCCCTACATCTGCTCATATGCCCCTGCTACACATTCCATAGCCCCTAAACATCCCTGGTCCATAGCCCCCAACAGCTGTCAATAGCCCCCAGCCCCTGGTCCATATAGCCCTATTGCCCGCAGCCCATAGCCCCCCTGGTGCATAATCTATAACTCCTATCCCTGGTCCATAGCCCCCAACAGCTGTCACTAGCCCCCAGCCCCTGGTCCATAGCCCATAGCCCCTAATCTATAGCCCATTGCCCACAGCCCATGGTCCATAGCCCCTGGTGCATAATCTATAACTCCTATTCCTGGTCCATAGCCCCCAACAGCTGTCAATAGCCCCTAGCCCCCAGTCTATAGCCCATTGCCCGCAGCCCCTGGTGCATAATCTATAACTCCTATCCCTGCCATGCCCCCAACAGCCACTAGCCCCAGCCCCTGGTCCATAGCCCTAGTGCCCCTAATCTATAGCCCATAACAGCCCATGGTCCATAGCCCTGGTGCATAATCTATAACCATTCCTGGTCCATAGCCCCCAACAGCTGTCAATAGCTCCTAGCCCATAGCCCCCAGCCCCTGGTCTATAGCCCATTGCCCACAGCCCATGGGACATAGCCCCTGGTGTATAATCTATAACTCCTATCCCTGATCCATAGCCTCCAACAGCTGTCAATAGCCCCTGGTCCATAGCCCCCTGCCCTTGGTCTATAGCCATAGCCCCTGGTTCATAGTCCATAACCCTAGCCCTGGTCCACAGCCCCGAGCCCTTGGTCCACAGCCCTAGTCCACAGCCCCTAGCCCCAGGTCCATAGCCCCTAACAGCTGGTCCACAGCCTCCAGGCCCTAGCCTATAATACATAGCCCCTAGAACCTGGTCCATAGTCCCTGGCCCACAGCCCCTTGTCCCTGGTCCATAGCCCCTAGGCCCCTGATCACCAGCCCCCAATACCAAGCCCATAGCTTCTAGCATCTAGTTCATAGCCTATAGCAGAATTGAGCAAGAAATGGTGGCTACATTCCTAGATGGAGGAGACCATGGAGAAGGGATGTAGCCACCTTCACACAGGAAGTCAGATCACTGCAGCAAAAAGAAAAAGGAATTTTCGAGATTTAGGAGGGGGCTGAGAGCAATAGAGGGGACACATACAGTGCTTGGATATATATCTTGTTCAATCAGAGTTCAGTCTCACTGGGTCAAATAATTAATGGGGAATGCGGTGCAGAGCTCTGACATGTTTCAGGCTCTGGGCAAATTATGGGTCAGAAAACATTAAAACCTTCAAACCTTCTCTCTTTAAAGATGAACTATTTTTAAATATAAAAAAATTGGTGAAAAGAGAAAAATGGTGAAAAAAGAAAGTGTAAAATATAGAAAGACTCCCTAACCTGGTGATTTCACTTCTGCCCCCCCCCCCCCCCCCCCCTTATAAATAATCATTATTGAAGGTAAATTATCTGAAATTTTTTGTAGAAAAAAAAACACTGGCAGAGAGTGTGGATTGGCCGAATCTACAAAGTCCATTTGTGTCGGATTATTCGGATTATTTTCATGAGACGAGTGAAGAGAGCTCATCGGCTTTCAGAACTGAACTTCTCACATAAACACCTTCTACCCGTCCCCAGCGGGAGGCGTCTGCAGAAAGTGCGCAGTGCGAGTTATAGAGGCTCTCCGTGTGAAAATGTGAGAGTTGGCCTCGTTTTTCAGGTCATCGCCTCTCACTGCTACAATGGACTCCGGTGTGACCTCCCGCGGGACCCTCCGCGCCGCGTTCTCCTCCACAGAACAGGGATGGTGTACACATGGGGAGTTAATATCGCTACAGACGAGTTTACTTCCATGGCGTGTAAAGCTGACTGACAGGAAACCGTTTCATGGGTCAGTCCACATGGAGTGTTCATCCATTCACCCCATCCTGACCTCCATAGTGGAGGCCTCAACTGCAGAGGGTCATGGGAGCCAGAAGGGTACAATGGGCCACACAGGCAGCAGAAAAAGACCATGAGCCCCGCAACAAAGAGTCCCATCTACACTGCAGGACAAATATACAGAATAAAAGAGGACCTGCCTAGGGGGAATCAAGACACTTAAAGTATATCTGAACCCCAAATTCTTTTTTTTTTTTTTTTTAGATTTGGGATACAGTAGGGAGTTGTCAGAACCCCTGTCAGATTTATGTGCTGCGACATGTAAGGGTCATGTAAGAACGGGGTGCTGGACCATGTAAGAACGAGGTGCTGGACCATGTAAGAGCGGGGTGCTGGGCCATGTAGGAACGGGGTGCTGGACCATGTAAGAGCGGGGTGCTGGACCATGTAAGAGCGGGGTGCTGGACCATGTAAGAGCGGGGTGCTGGTCCATGTAAGAGCGGGGTGCTGGTCCATGTAAGAACGGGGTGCTGGACCATGTAAGGAGGGGGTGCTGGACCATGTAAGGAGGGGGTGCTGGACCATGTAAGGAGGGGGTGCTGGACCATGTAAGGAGGGGGTGCTGGGACCATGTAAGGAGGGGGTGCTGGACCATGTAAGGAGGGGGTGCTGGACCATGTAAGGAGGGGGTGCTGGACCATGTAAGAACGGGGTGCTGGACCATGTAAGAATGGGGTGCTGGACCATGTAAGAACGGGGTGCTGGACCATGTAAGAGCGGGGTGCTGGACCATGTAAGAATGGGGTGCTGGACCATGAAAGAGCGGGGTGCTGGACCATGTAAGAAGGGGGTGCTGGATCACGTAAGAATGAGATGCTAGACCATGAAAGAACGGGATGCTGGACCATGTAAGAGCGGGGTGCTGGACCATGTAAGAGCGGGTGCTGGACCATGTAAGAGCGGGGTGCTGGACCATGTAAGGAGGGGGTGCTGGACCATGTAAGAGCGGGGTGCTGGACCATGTAAGAGCGGGGTGCTGGACCATGTAAGAGGCGGGGTGCTGGACCATGTAAGAACGGGGTGCTGGACCATGTAAGGAGGGGGTGCTGGACCATGTAAGAATGAGATGCCAGCACACGAGCAACTTTGCCACATTTGTCGGGATCACTGCGCTGCCCTAGGCGTTGGGTGTAAAACTCGCACAAATGCACAAACCCGACACAATTTCGTGAGTTTTCACAGCAACCCAAAAATGTAACTTCTGTTCTAAAGAGCCAAAAGGAATAAAAAGAAACAAAAAATCCTCCAGAAAACATTTCACGCGGTTACATTGTATCGGCTGAGCGGTGTACAGCGGCGCTGCAGTGACGGCAGGAGAGACAATTCTCCGTGAACAAAAATGACAGCCGACGCCTACGCTGCTCAGCATTTCAATTATTCCCCAATGTTCTCCTCGGTTCTTAAAGGAACACTCCATCCACAGAACAGTCCGTGCGCAATCCACGTTCCTTCCTCGGAGCCTGCAAATCCCTTCCCGTATAGAAGAACCAGTTCCTGTAACACGAGGCTGGGGGGGAGGAGGGGGGGGGATTGTGTGTAATGAGGCCACTGCAATCACATCCAATGGGATACATCCAGGAGGCGCCAGAACTTATTTATTTCAGGTACTTCTATAGCGCCATCAATGTAACGCCGCGCTTTACATATATATTGTACATTCACATCAGTCCCCGCCCCCGAGGAGCGCACAATCTAAGGTCCCTAACTCACATCCATAGATATGCATAACACTAGGGCCAATTTAGATAGGAGCCAATTCACCTCCCAGAATATTTTTTCGAGTGTGGGAGGAAACCGGAGTACCAAGAGGAAACCCACACAGGCACAGGGAGAACATGCAAACTCCAGGCAGGTGGTGTCATGGGTGGGATTCGAACCAACAGCCATAGTACTGTCAGGTGGAAGTGCTAACCGTTTGGTCACTGTGCTGCCCACTTCAATTCTTTATATATCACTCAACTCACAAACAGCAGGAGGAGCGCCAGACCAAAAATCTATAAGAGGGCCTCCCAAACAGCTTTAACCGGCTCACAATTATGACAGTCCAAATGCACTTCGGGGACCCACAATCGTTCACGGGAGGCTGAGAGGTAGGTTCCCAACTTGCGCATGTTTGTGTACACACGCAAAATCGCATGCTTTCCTGACACTCACAGAAATGCACTGTGCTTTAGCAGAGGTGGGTGTGACGGGAGTCACTTTGGAGTGGGGGGCCCATGAAACACAGTCTCTATAGAGAGGTTGGGAGACCCTGTCTCAGCTCCCCATATCCCTAATTATGGGTAGTCACCCTGTGCTGTTAAGGGGTCCTGTCCTATATTGGGTGGGGGGGTTGTTGATTGTTTTGATGTTATGTGGTCATCCCATTGTTTCTATTGTCGTGTCTTGCTTGGGATCAAAAAAACTATTATGTGGAGTATGTGTTTATGTGTTTGGCTTGGTGGGGGGGTGTCTCCAGCAGCCTCCTTCTGATGGACTGTCTGTCGGTGTGTCTCGTTTTAAATGTTTTTATTGCCCCGCCTTGGGCATTATGCAGGGGGGGGGGAGTTTTCCCCCGAGTGTATATATCTTCAAGAAACTACACCCCCCCGGTTTACTTCAAGACTGGTGTCGTCTAATTTTTTTATGGGCAGCGGGGGGTTCAGTGGGCGGGGTTCGGACAGATGGTGCGCTAGTCGATGGTCCGGGGTGTCAGTGGGCGGTGTCGGACGACTGGTGTCGGGCACTTGATGGCAGCGGTGGTGTCTGGTCCCCTGTTCGGGACAGATGGTGTCTCTGGGTTTTTTTTGGTCAGGGGGCAAGGTGGTGCAGGGGCGGTTTGGGTCCCCGGCAGCCGGGCGTTTTTTTAAGGGGGGGCTTTGTATGGCCCGGGGGGGTTGGGCCAAAAAGTGGTCTGGGCCCGGGACTTTTACTTGGATCCCGTCTATCTTGGGGCAGGCCCCTGGGTCCCCCCTCCCGTTTCCCCCAAGATTGGTTTCCATCTTTATTCCAAATT
>CATNWA010003814.1:0-17229 GCA_951230385.1 Staurois parvus | reverse complement strand
GTGAGAGTTCGAACACAACAACAGAAATTTATGGAGTAGAGTTAAAAGAACCTAAATATGGAAAGCCAGCAATCTATTTATATACAAGAAAAAGATTAAGCAAGGTTATAGCTTGGTCAAGTACAAAAACTTATGGAAAAGCCAAGACATATAGCTATACATAAATAAGTGCCAGCATATATCCAATAGTTACCAGTTCAGTTGTGCGTGGGGGTCCTCTTAGTAACTGGGGGACAAAAGACTGATTTTTTGCTCAAACATCCTTGAGGATGGGAATGTAATAAACCTCCACTCATTGGCTATCCTGTCAGCTGTATCAAAACAGATAAGTTTCAGTTTGAATTCTGCTTGGTCTGGAAGTTTGGCTCTACCCTACCTACTAACGTATCATGAGTTGTAGATAATTATTTTTATCAGGGGTTCCCTGAGACCAGAAAATTATTTCAAAGGTTCCTCTGTGTTGAAAAGGTTGAGAGGCTGAAATTTTGCCAACACTGATTTTTTTACTCCTGAAACATTTTCATTTTAAATGTTTTTTTGTTATCTAAAATATTTTCTTCAGAACTACGGATCAATCATGTGAGCACAAAAAAAAGAGGAGTGAAATGAGATGGTCTTATGATCATGTAGAAGACACAGCAGCACTTACGGTAGCTCCGAAATGGAAATCATTTGCTCTGTATGCTATATGTAGAACAGTACTCCTTGTAAGGTTTTCTGAAAACATTTGTGCTTTCCATGGCAAAGGTTTTAGAATGTTTTAAGAAGATGTAGCACCCTCTAGGTAGCTAGGTTTGTGGTTTTGTTTAGACAGAGGCTGGTTCAGCCTGGGAGTGAGGTAGGGAGTTTACCTCAGGATAGGCTGGGAAGCTCTACAGGTCAGGGGTTTTGGAGCCCTTCCACCCTTCCATAAACGGTTCTGGAAGAGGGGAGGAGGAGGAGGGGAGGATGCCCATATCTGCATGTTTGAGGGAAGGTGACCAAGCAACAACCCTTAAATATGACAAAGCCAGGGACTCGGGTGGAAGATGGACTGAGAATGCTGGAGTGTGGAGCCTGATAGGAGGCCCCAGGGAGGGGAGCCTACCTACAGGCAGGATGCTGGAAAGAAGGATCTTCACTGCCCAAGGTCTTAGGAAGGACATCCTGTGCAACAGAGAAGGAGCCAGCCCAGCAAAAGGCCTGAAAGCAGCTACAAGCCCTCCATACTGACAGACAGTGAGTACTTCTACACCCCCTAGGCCAGATGGAGGGAGGGGGCAGTTAAGTGCAAGACCCAACTAGTTCTCATCAGGGAGGACTACTTCATTGTTACATCTTGGAATTCCTTGCCCAGGGATAGCCTCAGTGCAGCTGGGTGAAGAGGAATGATTCATCTGGGGTCTGAGGAGGTACATCAAGGGGACTTTAGCACTCCAAAAGAGACAGTGCTACATGCTGCTTCTCTGGATTTCCCATTTTTGTACAGTGTACAGGCTGCTAAAAAGCTTGTCCTCAAGTTTACAGTTCATTGGGAATCCCATATACCCCTAGACCCCAGCCAAGTTGTTAACCCTTAAGAAAGACAATTAAAAACCCAGCTCAAGGACTGTTGAAAATGCATGTTGCCTGGCTGTGCAGAGCTTAGGGCAATCTAAACAAATCCAGCAGCCCTCAAGATGTTAGTACTACAAAAGTGTACCTGAACCCCAGTGTTTGGCTAGAAGCACCTTTCCATATGAACCTGTCCCAAGTTCTTGGATGAGGTCACATTGTTCTGAAGAGAGGAGTTGAAGGACATACCTTGTGGTGTTTCTGGAGGTTAGAAGGCATTCTGGAATCATGACAAAGAACATAGATTAGTTTCTCGTGACATTTTTAATTATGTTAAACATGAACATTCCTCAGTATCTAGGGTTAGGCTTTTAGAAGCATACTTGTCCCAGTTGGGGAGATCATGTCCTGTGTTATCACCAGTGAAGTTTCCCCAGCAGGGCACATATGACAATTAGTATCTGACAAAGGTCACACACCAGAAATGGGCTTGGCTGGAGCTGGTCTCTAAACTTCAGCACTTGTAGAGAGTTTATGGTCAAAATAATCAACATTCTAGCCAGAAATAGAGGTGATGTGTTTGGTCATTGTAAAAATATGGGAAAAGAGAAATTAGAATAATGCTTCCATGTGAATTAAAAATAGATGTGAATGGTGGAATGTGAAAGCCAAGCTATTAAAAAAGAATTGGTTTGTACTGTTACATCCAAGTGTTGGATGATGGAGATTACCAGACAACACAAGAGGTGCAGTTTATATTTACTTCACAGATATATGAAGAATGGACATCCCTATGTATGCATGACGTTATTTACTAAAAAAAAGTGTTGCAGGACAATGTGGATATTCAATAAATAGATCTCTACTCTGGCTGTAAACGCCAAGAAAAAAAAAACCCACAAGCTAAATATAAGTCCTAAGGGCAGATACAATCCTAGTATTTTAAAGGAAAGTTATGTTTTAACTACATAACCTCAGAAAATGGAGTGTCCTGTTCCAGCCTGCAGAGTTCTGTTTGTGCATTTCTTACCTCCTTGCTGCAGTGATTCTGCTAGATTTGTAATTTCATTCACATGTGTTGCTGGTGTCTCTTTCCCTATGGGCGCCGCCTGCTCTACTGTGGATTTATATCCTTTTCCCTTCTATTACTTCCTGGGTCACTCCAGTTTGCTTCCCTATATATACACATGTGCTAAGTGCAGGTAGCTTTATTGGAGCAATGGGACAGTTCTTTGAGCTGCTGGGGCTGTAGTTGGTCATCTGTGTACAGATCCTGGCTTTGTCTGCTTGGGTTCTGATCTTGGCCTATCTACTGGATTTCCTGCTGTTGTACTTTACTCATGTGAGTGGTCTCTGCATCCTCAGCTGGGTGTACCTGGGGGCTGTGACCTGGTTCCAGCTTGCTGCAAGTCCATCCCCACCATCAGGGGCCCTGGTGAAGAAGCAGGCTGGGGCTTAGACTCCACACCCTGGGGAACCCTGAGTCTGATCTACAAGGGTTCACTACCACTGATGCATGACAGAAGGTACAGATGGATTCTTGCTCTCTCTTCACTAATGGAATCTTTGTTAACTTCCCAACTTTTCATTTCCTGAAATAATTGCAATATGACAGTTGATCCCCCAACTCCCTTTTGGTTCACGCAAGATCTCTGAAAGTAAGGATTGGAGGTCTGGTATATGAGGGGAGAAAAATGGCTTTATTATTTGATGGGAAATTCTGATTGGCCAATGCAGGAGGAGATGGAGACTTTGGCATGAGCTCTAGAATGGTGGAACAGGTAGGCCCATATGGATGGGGTCTGTGTATTCTGTTCTATTGTGCTGAGGGTGGAAACCTGACCCTGAAATCATGAGGTACAGGAAAGTGAATTGTTCAATGTTGGAGGAATCCCTCCCACAGAGCCATAGTGCATAGCTGCGGGCAATAGTCACATGTTCAAATCTGACATGCTGGTTGTACCCAACTGTGACCCTCTGATGTGGCATTTAGAGGGTTTATACAGGCAGTGAGGAGGCAACATATTGTCTCCTCACTATCAAATCCCTCTGAAAAGTGAGCTGAGTGTGGATTTTCAGATTTTCAGAGGAGTTGTGTGTGTGTGTGTGTGTGTGTGTGTGTGTGTGTGTGTGTGTGTGTGTGTTCCTACTTTTAAATATTTTTGTGCCTGACTGTAATGTTGTGTAAAAGTGGTTCAGTTTACTTGTTGTTCATTTTTACTGAAGTCACAGGATAGCTGCAATTTTGCTAATGCAGCTTGGGAAAAAAAATAATCCTCCCCCAAAAATGTCCCCTTTTAAGAAAACAAGGGGAAAGATTTACTAAATCTGGTGCAGCTGTGCATAGTAACCAATCAGCTTCTTACTTCAACTTGTTCAATGAAGGTTTGACAATCAACCTGGAAGCTGATTGGTTACTATGCAGAGCTGCACCAGATTGTGTGTTCCTGCTTTAGTATATCCCCCAATGTTATAATCTGTGCCTAAAACCCCTCACATCATACTTACATATGTCAGACTTTGCTTCAATCTACTGATTGCCCTAGATCAGCCAAAATGGATTGAAAACCTAAATATCCAAAGCTTGGCGATTGCCAAAGGTCTGACCTGGGGACAGTGGAGGAGATGAAAGGGGAAGACATGGATCTCTGCAGCATATCTGTCCTGTCTGTCACCATATCCTAGAATCCCATTATGATATCTCACTTTTCCATCACCAAACATTCTATACTCAATACTCGGGGTCTATAGGAGCCCAGAACCCCTGTAGGAGTGACCACCATGCTCCATTATACAAATATAAATAAGGGGAAGATATGTTCAGTGCTTCTCCTATGCAGGGGAGGACTGACCATTTGGAAACTCGGGCATGGCCTGAGGGTCCAGGGTCAGAAGGGGGCCCCATGAGATGCCCTGGTACACTTTTTTTTTTTTTTTTTTTTTTTTTTTTTTTTTCCCCAAAGGCTTTTTTGAGTTTGGCCCTGGGGGCCCCATGAGTTGTCAGTCCACCTCTGCTCCTATGTCATCGGGGACATCATTTAATCCTACCAACTTTTTCCCCAGACAACCAAACCTGTAATTGAAGAAAGCAAGGAAAGCTGATCCAAAGGACTTTACTGAATCAGCTGTACCAAATTAAAATTTGCCATGGAGGGTTGATCCAGAAGTTGGTGCAGCATGATCAGATCAGTGTTTCAGAACTTATTAGTGGACTGTAATTAGGATCCATGTTTGTTTTTATGTATGTATGTGGACTTCAGATACTGAGATCCAAAAATCTGGACTGTGCAGATCATTGGGTGCCTAAAGGGTCTCTTCAGAATACATTACCAAAAGCACCAAATATTAAAGGAGATGACATATAAACCATTGTGTGTCCTAGTCTCACCGAGACATGAGGTTGTGATATCTCCATTAACAGATGTAAATTATCCTGTAATTAGAAATATATATTTTATTTAGTTTGTGGGTGTGTAATGTCTCCTTATCTGTTCATGTTCTGAGAATATTTGGAAATGGTTTGATTTGTCTGTAAGCTGCCAAGCAGGGTATTCTATTCATTATGGGTGATACTGTTTCTTGAATGGCATGACAATAGGCTGAGGGCAATCTGGTGCCAGGATAGTGCTTATCTGAACAATGGATTTGAAGCTGATATCTGGAATTGATTCCTATTCAGACAAGCACTAAGGGTGGCTGACCTTCATCACACCCGCACATGTGTGATTTTCTCCAAAGGGGCCCTCCTGCTGGACATAGAGTAATGGAAATTTGACTGATTCAGCAGGGACCAGCTGAATTGTGATTTGTGTGACCCCCTCCTGCTTCATAGAAGTTGATTTAATGATTTACTTCTGTTGGGTGGTTTTCCAAAATTCCCATTCAAGTTCCATGCAACGTGGTACTATGAGACAGCAAGTGCAGAGCTGCTGAACCTGCCCAATCTACTCTGGCTCACAAGCCAGTATACCCTCTTCAATTGCTCATCCTTGCACATTTCATTATCATAAACATCTTTCAGGGGTATGGAGGAAGGGGAACATAAGTGTATTTGTGTGTGTTGGCCCAGCTGTATGAGTAGTGTCTGCATAACTGACTCACTGCTCTATCATCCAAGTGTAGATAAAAGCATATCTAGAGGACTACGGAGGCAATATACAAAATAACTAGACTGTAAAAGTTAAGACAATGCATTAAGTGGTAGAACCTCCAACTCTAGAAAAACCCCATATATCCATTACTCTTGTAAATATATGAAATATGTGAAACATTTAAACTTAAATGTACTGAAGACCAGAAAAAATTATGAAATGTTCATGAAATTATTCGAAAAATGTGTATATACAGAGCATCCTGAAAGTATTCACAGCTCTTAACTTTTTCCACGTTTTGTTACAGCCTTATTCCAAAATTGATTCAATTCATTTTTCCTCGTTAATTTATAATGACAATGTGAAACGTTTGTTTTGAAGTCTTTGAAGTTTATTAAATAAAAAAAAAAACCCATGTACATAAGTATTTACAGCCTTTGCCATGACACTCATAATTCAGCTGTGGTGCATCCTGTGCCCACTGATCAGCCTTGAGATGTTTCTACAACTTGATTGGGAGTCCACCTGTGGGAAATTCAGTTTGATTGGACATGATTAGGAAAGACAAACATGTCTATAGAAGGTCCCACAGTTACCAGTGCATGTCAGAGCACAAACCAAGCCATGAAGTCCAAGGAATTCTGTAGATCTCCAAGACAAAATTGTATCAAGCCATAGATCTGGGGAAGGGTACAGAAACCTTTCTGCAGCATTGAAGGTCCCAATGAGCACAATGACCTCCATCATTAAATGGACGAAATTTGGAACCATCAGGAATCTTCCTAGAGCTGGCCAAAATGAGTGATTGAAGAAGGGCCTAAGCCAGGGAGGTAACCAAGCACCCAATGGTGTGTAGAAGGTAAATGGCAGTCCAGAGAAGCTGGGATCTGGTGTTTTGCCAAAAGGCACCTGAGGGACTTGGGCCATGAGAAAACAACTCTCTGGTCTGAAATGAAACAAACAAAAAAATTGAACTCTTTTGCCTAAATGCCAAGCGTCATGTCTGGAGGGAAACCAGACACCACTCACCACCTGGCCAATACCATCCCTACAGTGAAGCATGGTGGTGGAAGCATAATGCTGTGGGGATGTTTTTCAGTGGCAGGAACTGGGAGGACTAGTCAGGATCGAAGGAAAGATGAATGCAATGGTACAGAGACATCCCTGATAACCTGTTCCAGAGCGGCTCTGGCCCTTAGACTGGGCAACAGTTTATCTTTCAACAGAACAACCCTAAGCATGCAGCCCACATAGAGTGGATACATGCCAATTCTGTGTGAATATCCTGGAGTGACCCATCCAGCCAGAGGCAAGACTTGAACCCGACTGAACAACATCTCTGGAGAGATCTGAAAATGACTGCCCTGGACATTCCCATCCAACCTGAAGAAGCTTTAGGTACTGCAAAGAAGAATGGGAGAAACTGGCCAAAATGTGCTAAGCTTGACAAACTAGGGGAGCATTAAGCCAAACAGTTAAAAATGCAAGATTTTTTTCAAAATGTCAAAATGGGGGTGGGGGTGGGGGGGGGTATGGATGGGGGGGGGGAGGGGGGGGAAGGGGGGGGGGGGGGGGGGTGGGGGGGGGGGGGGGGGGGGGGGGGGGGTAAAAAGAGAGTATGGGGGGGGGGGATGGGAAAGGAAGGAGAATAGAAAAAAAAAAGGGAAAAAAGAAAAGGGAAAGAAGAAAAAGAAGAAAAAAAAAAAAAAGGGGGGAGAAAAAAAATTGAAAGTTTTTTGGGGATAGGGGGGGATAAGCTGTAACAACAGGAGATAAATAACAAAAAAATGGGGGGGCAAAAGTTAAGTTGAATTGCGGTTTAGGGTCTGGGTAAGAATAGTGGAGTTTTGTGAATTTCCCCTAGTCAGCCTGTGAGGCCTAATTGGAAGACATACTGCAATATAGGAGATCGGACAAAACACCTAGTGTATGCTGGAATGGTTTCCATTTTATTACAGAAATGTGACATGTATATAAAAACAGAAGATGCAAGGCATCCAGTCTTTGGTCAGTAGTCTGTGACAATGTTAAGATGCCTGGGTGACAATCAATGGTGGTGGTGACTATCAGTGGGATCATGTTTGACAGCTTTTGGGTCTTAGTGGAAAGTTTTAATTTCTATGTTCATGATGTAATGTCTTTAGACTTGGCACTGATGTTTGTGGTCCTCAGTTGTTGTGACTCTCAAATGCATATTAAAGAAACTAAGAGCTGAGATTAATTTAGGACTCTAGCTTATAAAGTCCTCAGTACATAAAAATCATTAGTAATTTTAATGGCATTACAAAAATATATCAAGGTATGGGGAGTGAGGATCGAGAAGTGTGATGGATTAGTAAGTGGATTAATATTTTGGGGGACCTTTTTGGAGGGGTCTTTGGAGGGTTCTTTGTTGCCTCTATAATAAACAAATGCCATTTTATTGTTAGGTCACGTTTTATTTTAAAACCATTTTCAAAGAAACCTGTGTATGAAAAATAGTCCTTGATCAAATAGTTTAGTGACCGGTGTGGAATTGTCCTTAGGACAGTTGAAAAAATTATATCCCCCCCCCCCCCCCAGGTAGAGGAATGTGAGGTTGGTGAGAGATTAGGGAAGGAATAAATATTTTGGGGGAGGACATTTTTGAAACACATAGTTTTAAAACCCCACCCCCCCATCCCCCCCCCCCCCCCCCCCCCCCCCCCCCCACCCATTGAAATTTTATGGGACCCTTTTTACCTATATAACCCAAAAAAAGCAAAATTTTTTGTATTTTAAAAAACCATTTTTCTCAATGTGTATGCAAAATAGTCCTTGATCAAATAGTTTTGACGTGTGAATTGCCCTTAGGACAGTGAAACACCACCCCCCCCCCCCCCATGCTGTTCTTTTATAACCCTTTACCTATTAACCCAGAAAATGGCTATTTTGATTCAGCTACCATTGATTTCAATGGGGTTCAAGTTCACCATCTGGTTTTCTTTGTAGTTCCCCAAACCCTGCTTGGACATATTCCAGGGTAGTTTGGCTCATCCCGAATTCTGCTGTTGCTCCCTTTAAAATTATATATAATAATACCATAACAAGCTAAAAACTACAAGAAAGTGAAAATAAAAATAAACAAAAGCATTAAAAAACTACCTAAGAAAGTGAAAATAATTGACTTAAAAGTGTAATACCTAGACCCCCAAACCAATCAGGTTAAGGGGACTTAAACTCAGCTCTTCCTAGCCATAGATGACCATTCACTGCAAAAGTATCAATAGAAAAATATATACAGCACACAATATAGTAATACATATAGCAATGAATGCAGTTTATAGCACAATACTGGAAGCACATGACACTAACCGGTCTTTCCCTTCAACAAATGTCACTCACACTAAATCCACCCACACTGACAAATGGGTGCTGTGAAAGCATCCTTAGTGTGGGGGTGCTAACTTTTTACAGTGACCAACATTGGCCAATGTTGCACCTAACTAGAAGCCAAGTAGGTCCATGGCCCAAGCAATGCATTGTGGGACATTTGGTCAGGGGATTCTAGCCAAACAATGTTCACATTTTCTATGAACAGCCAAAGACCAGATGTTATCCTCATCTCTACTTTTCATAAAGATTTGCCCACACTAATTCCTGAAGCCTATCCCTTCCAGGGCCATCATATTATGATACACTGATCCATAATTATAAAGACTATAAAGCATGTAAGCAAAACATCAACAGTGTTCTAAGATGTCAGTGTTCAGCTAGGACAGGAGGCTTGTACAGTTCCCCAGAGTGGATTCAACAAGTTGGTCTCTTGATTATCAGGTGGTTGAAAGGACATGTGCAATTTCTACCTCAGCTCCTATAGTCAGGGAGGTTGTCTCATTGTCTGGTATAAGATATGTGGCAGCACTGGCAGTATCTCTGGAATGGACATCACTTGCTCTATATGCCATATGTTCTGTATAACAGTAATTGTAAGGTTTTCTGAAAGCAATTCTGCTTTCCAAGGCAGATGAAGATATATTAGAATGTCCCTGGATGAACACCTTTCAGAGACCCCAGGTCCCAGAACATTTTCTTGCCTTCAAGAGGCTTCTTCCACTTTTCTGGTGCAAATGTCAGATCCTCTGACTTGCCACCAAGCAAAGTCCCTATATATTGGGTCACAGTCCTCTGCTCCTTTCCAAGGGAATGACCTAGTCATAGCTGTGTAAATGACACCAAAGGCCCACACATCAATGCTTGGGTGTAGATGCAACTGTTTTCTCCTTGTTTCAGGCTACATTATTCTAGAGCTGTGTACGGTATGAACCAGGACATAGATGGTGCTTCTTACCTTGGAGCCTTGCCAGTCCAAAATCTGCCTCTTTGATCATATTACATTCAAAGTCCATTAGCAGAATAATGTCCAGCTCGACACGGATCATCCCTTTGCTGTGCATGTATTCCAATGTACTCGCTATCTGAGGAATGCATCACTTCACAGTATCTTCATTTCAACAACCTATTACAAAGACAAAATTAGTCACAAGATGCCAACACAGCAAAGTATGGATAGGAACAGGGAAAATGTAATCCAATAAATCCATCGTACCATCCTGAGACATAGAATATTTGCTCAATACACTCAAAAGGATGATTAAAGGAAACCTGTTTGTATACAATTGTGAGAGCCGCCATTGATGGTGCAAGATACTCAAATACTTTAAGGACACTAAGAACAAAAATGCTTAAAGATTATTTTCATACAATTTACATTTGGCTTTATTAGAGTGCAGAGTTCCAGCTGTTGCCACCTCCTGGACAAACATTCTCTGCTTATATGAAAGGCAACTTCATGAGTCCTGATTATGTTGGGTGGACGCTGAGGCTGATGGACATCCCATATTCAACCAGGAAGTTGTCCATTGAAACCCTTTCCTTGCAAAACAACTTCACAGCCACTAACTGACCTGTCAGAAGATAATTAGCAACATAAACCCGATGCAGAATCTTACTAAAAGCCCATTGAAGTGTGCTGAAAGCTTGATTAAATCAACAGCAGTGACCCATTAAGATACATAATCATCACACACAAAAACTGGAAGGGGGGGGGGGGGGGGGGGTGCTTTAAGAACTTACAAGAATGCTGCTTAAAGGAAGGTTAATGCTTTGTAAATGCTTCCTGTACACAATGCTGAGGCTAAAGACGGACATAGATGGTTTGAATCTTGGCCAGTTCAGCAGGGACCGGCCAAGACTCAAACCATGTATAGGCAGGCTGAATGTACCCAAGCTGATCATTCAACTTGTACAACCAACCTGTCAAATTTTACATTTGATTATTGCTGGCAGTTATAGCTTTTAGCAGTAATAACTGTTCTTCTGGGGACGGCACCTCTTGACCGCCGCTGGGAGCTCAGTGGCTCCATGGGAAGGAAATCAAATGATTGTTACAGGGAGAAAATTGCCAGCTTTATATTCAAACTAAGGGTAAACAATTTGTCTGTACATATGGCTTCAAAGTCATCCTGTTTGTCTACAGGTAAGCAATTCTATTGATACCTCCTGGCTGCAGAGGTTCTACTAGATCTGTAATTTAATTCACATGAGTTGCTGGTGTCTCTTTACCTATGGGTGACGCCTGCTCTACTGTGGATTTATATCCTTTTCCCTTCTATTACTTCCTGGGTCACTCCCAGTTTGCTTCCATATATATACACGTGCTCAGTGCAGTTGGCTTTGCTTGAGCAATGGCACATTTCTTTGAGCTCCTGGGTGGTTGCTGGGTATCTGTGTACATATCCTGGCTTTGTCCACTGTCTGCTTGTTTTCTGACTTTGGCCCATCTACTGGATTTCCTGCTGTTGTACTCTACTCATGTGAGTGGTCTCTGCATCCTCAGCTGTGTGTACCTGGGGGCTGTGACCTGGTTCCAGCTTGCTGCAAGTCCATCCCCACCATCAGGGGCCCTGGGGAAGAAGCAGGCTGGGGCTTAGACTCCACACCCTGGGGAACCCTGAGTCTGATCTACAAGGGCTCATTACCACTGATGCTTGACAGAAGGTACAGATGGATTCTTGCTCTGTCTTCGCTAATGGAATCTTTGTTAATGTCCCAACTTGTCATTTCTTGAAATATTTGCAATATGACAGTTAATCCACCAACTCCCTTTTTTGCTTCACACAAGATCTCTGAAAGTAAGGATTGGAGGTCTGGTATGAAGGGAGAAAATGGCTTTGTTAACTGATGGGAGATTCTGATTGGCCAACACACAGGAGATGGAGACTTTGGAATGAGCTCTAGAATGGTGGAGCATGTAGACCCATATGGACGGGGGTCTGTGTATTCTGTTGTGCTGAGGGTGAAAACCTGAAACCATGGGGTGCAGGAAAGTGAATTGTTTGGTGTTGGAGGAATCCCTCCCACAGAGCCATAGTGTATAGCTGCGGGCAATAGTCACATGTTCAAACCTGACATGCTGGTTGTACCCAACTGTGACCCTCTGATGTGGCATTCTATACAGGAAGTAAGGAGGCAGCTCGCTTTTCAAATCCCTCTGAAAAGTGAGCTGTGTGAATTGATTCTCAGAGGAGCAGCACTTTTTAGTTGTCTAAACGAGCCCCTAAGGAAAGCCTCTATATTGTATTTATTGCAGTGAGGACTAAGTCCGTTCTAAAGTAAAGTATTCATTTTATAATTTTTCTTCCCTTCTAGTTTTTAAATATATTTGTCTGACTTAAAGTTGTATAAAAATGGTTCAGCTTACATGTTGATCACTATTACTGAAGTCACAGGATAGCTGAAATTTGTTAATGCCGTTTGGAAAAAATAATAACCCTCCCAAAAAATTGTGTATGTCAATTTATAAAAAAAACGAGGAGAAATATTTACTAAAACTGGTGCAGTCTCTAGTGCAGCTGTGCATAGTAACCAATCAGCTTCTTACTTCAGCTTGTTTAATAAAGCTTTGACAATAAAACCTGGAAGCTGATTGGTTACTCTGCAGAGCTGCACCAGATTGTGTGCTCCTGCTTTAGTATATCCCCCAATGTTATAATCTGCCTAAAACCCCTCACATCATACTTTACATATGTCAGACTTTGCTTCAATCTATTGAGCAAAAACGGATTAAAAACCTAAATATCCAAAGCTTGGCGATTGCCAAAGGTCTGACCTGGGGACAGTGGAGGAGATGAAAGGGGAAGACATGGATCTCTGCAGCATAGCTGTCCCGTCACAATATCCTAGAATGTATATAAAATGTACCATTGTTTACCATCCCATTATGATATCTTACTTTTCCATCACCAAGCATTCTATACTCAATACTTGTTGGTCTATAGGAGCCCAGAACCCCTGTAGGAGTGACCACCATGCTCCATTATACAAATATAAATAAGAAGGGATGTTATGTTCAGTGCTTCTCCTATGTTATCGGGGACATCATTTAATCCTACCAACTCCTTTTCCCCAGACAATGACCAAACCTGTAATTGAAGAAAGCTGATCCAAAGGACTTTACTGAATCAGCTGTACCAAATTAAAATTTGCCATGGAAGGTTGATCCAGAAGTTGGTGCAGCATGATCCGATCAGTGTTTCGGAACTTATTAGTGGACTGTAATTAGGATCCATGTTTGTTTTTATGTATGTATGTGGACTTCAGATACTGAGATCCAAAAATCTGGACTGTGCAGATCATTAGGTGCCTAAAGGGTCTCTTCAGAATACACTAACAAAAGCCCCAAATATTAAAGGAGATGACTAGAGATGAGCGAAGTATTCAAAAATTCGATTCGGCTGATTTGGCGAATTCGAGGAATAAATTTGAGGCGAATATATTCGCTGCGAATTTAACTTATAAAAAGGGTGTTTCTAGGCTTCAGAGAGCATTTATATTAGTGCAGAACACTGTACCTTTTAATTTAAATGCTCTTGGAGTCTGCTGGGGAAGAGAAATAATACTGTCAGTCAGTATGACATGCAGATGAGTGCCGTCGATCTTAGAATCACCGCACACTTCACTCATTTGGGCAGTCACGGGGCCAAAACCAGAGTTGGAGCCACAGTGTGGTGGTGGAGGCAGCAGCAATGGGAGGCCATACAGCACCCTATGACAAAATGGAACCCACCAGCAGTGTGAGGAGACCTGAAAGTGGCACATGGCAGAGTGTGGCGATGGAGACAGCAGCAATGGGAGGCCGTACAGGGACCCATGACACACTCTGGACCTGGAAGCAGCATGAGGAGGCGGTACAGGGGCCCATGACAGATTACGGGCCTGGCAGCAGCATGAGGAGTCGGTACGGGGGCCCATGGCAGATTACGGGCCTGGCAGCAGCATGAGGAGGCGGTACAGGGGCCCCATGGCAGAGTGGCGGAGCAGAAGCAGCTTCAATTGAAGGCCATACACAGGCCTAGGTTTAAAAGTCCCTCACAGTTAATTCCAATAACGAACTCTACTCCTCCGTGCAATCTACTTACGAGACCCTGGGCAGGTCTGGGTCCAATTTGTGGTAGAGACTGGTTTTGTTCAGCCATGCTTGAGCGAGTAATAACAGGTCTGTGCTGCCCTTTGGTGTCTGGCTTAATGCGCACAACACTGAACGTCCCAGCGTTTGTCAACGATTTGCCGTTAAGTGATGCAAACCCGCTGAACCACGTTCATGAGGAGCCGGTACAGGGGGCCATGAATCAGTATGGACCTGGCAGCAGCGTGAGCAGACGACGACAGAGGCACATGGCGCAGGGTGGCGGTGTAGGCAGCATTATTCTGAAGCCATACACAGGCCTAGGTTAAAAAGCGGAAGCCGTCAGCAGCGTGAGCAGACGACAGAGGCACATGGCACAGGGTGGCGGTGGAGGCAGCAGCAATGGAAGGCCATACAGCACCCTATCACAAAATGGAACCCACCAGCAGTGTGAGGAGACCTGAAAGTGGAACATGGCAGAGTGTGGCGATGGAGACAGCAGCAATGGGAGGCCGTACAGGGACCCATGACACACTCTGGACCTGGCAGCAGCAAGAGGAGGCGGTACAGGGGCCCATGGCAGAGTGGCGAAGCGTAAGCAGCTTAAATTGAAGGCCATACAGAGGCCTATGTTAAAAATAATAACATGTTTGGGGCATGATTCATGGCGGATTTAGTCAGTTGTGTCAGGAACTGGTGGTTTGAAATCCAGACTAATCCACGCCTGATTCATTTTCACAAACGTGAGTCTCTCCACACTTTGGGTGGACAGTCGTGTCCTCTGCGGAGTTACAATACCTCCTGCCGCACTAAACACGCGCTCCGATGCCACGCTACTGGCCGGGCATGACAGCCTTTCAAGGGCAAATTCAGCTAGTTGGGGCCAAAGGTCAAGTTTCGTTGCCCAGTAGTCAAGGGGATTGTCTACCTCGGTTGGCAGGGTGCTGTCCAAGTAGGCCCGAGCCTGTTTGAGGTCCTGCTCCAGGTCCACCTGATGCTGCTGCTGCTGCGGCTGGTTAGTAGTTTCCTCACTGCGCTGGTGAAGAAAGCTACTCATCGACTGCAGACTGAGGCAGCCGCTGCTGGTGGAGCTGCCACTGCTCCTACCACTCCACCCCTCCCCTGCTGCCATGGCAGCGGAACGCGAGCGCACAGGGCCCACAGTGTCTGAGGATGGACGTTGGCGCAGAAAGGCAGAGACCAACTGACTACATAGGTGGTTTTTATAGTACGTTATTTTGGCCTCCCTCTCAGCAGGTGTGAAAAAGGCCACCATTTTTGAACGGTAGCGAGGGTCCAACAAGGTGGACAGCCAAAAGTCATCCCTCTGTCTGATGGTTATTATTCGGCTGTCGCTACGCAAGCAAGCGAGCATGCTATGGGCCATTTGTGCCAAGGAATGCGAGGGACTCCCTGCCTTCATCTCCACAGCATACTGCCACGGTGCGTCTGGGTCCTCTGTCTCCTCCTCCTTTACCAGATGCTCCTGCTCCTCCACTCCTGTCCGCTGAGTGGAAAAAACCACCCATTTCACTCAATAATTCCTGAGCACCAATGTCCTCCTCTACCTCCTCCTCTTCTTCCTGTCCTGCCCCCACAGGGGTCATGTGGCGTTGAGATATGTGCGCCACGTCTACCCGCACCCTGACCAGCCATTGTTAACAGAATTTGTTCCAGGACGTGCAACAGAGGAATGACGTCGTTCATCCCATAGTCCTGCCGACTCACGAATAGCGTTGCCTCCTCAAAGGGCCTGAGCAAGCGGCAGGTGTCACGCATGAGCTGCCAATGGCTGACATCTAAGTTACACAGGGAGTACCTTTATCCGCTTGTAACATCAGGAAATCGGTGATGGCCTTTCGCTGCTCGTAAAGGGGTCTACCATGTGTAGGGTTGAATTCCACCTTGTTGCAAAAACGTCGCAGATCAGGCGATGCTGTGGAATTCCGTTCTGCCGCTGCAGCTCAAGGAGGGTGTGCTTTGCGGTGTAGGAATGGCTGAAATGCATGCAAAGTTTACGTGACATTTTAAGGATGTCTTGCAGTGGGATGGTGGATTTTAGGAACCGCTTGACAACCAGATTGAACACGCGAGCCATGCATGGCACAACCTTCCTTGACGCAGAGCAGACACCATGTTCTTTCCGTTGTCGGTCAACATGGTTCCGATTTTCAGTTTGCGCGGAGACAACTATCTGTCGATTTCTCTGTTCATTACACTGAAGTTCCTCCCCTGTGTGACTACGTTCGCCAAGGCATACCAGGTGCAGCACAGCGTGACACCGTTGCGCCCTGCACATGTGATATGCCGGTCGGGTAATGGGACTTGGCACGGGGGTGGCGGCAGAGGACACGGCGGAAGAAGAGGTGGTAGAGGCGGACATCTTTGCTGGACCAAGGACGTGCAAACGTGGAGGCAAAAGCAGCGTGACCTGTCCAAGTTGCTGGTGCGGCTGTGCCGGCACCACGTTCACCCAGTGGGCTGTAAATGACATGTACTGTCCCTGACCGTAGTTACAGCTCCACACGTCGGCGCTGCC
The DNA here is from genome assembly GCA_951230385.1 of Staurois parvus. NCBI lineage: Eukaryota > Metazoa > Chordata > Amphibia > Anura > Ranidae > Staurois > Staurois parvus. Next base: position 641 of record CATNWA010003814.1, on the reverse strand, counting down.
GAGCACTTTGGCAGAGACCGACATGCTCAAAGACTGGCCCACCATCTCTTCTACATGTGAATGCAGGGCTGGCACTGCCTTTTTTGGCGAAGAAATGCCGGCTTGGCACTCTCCACCGCGGCTCGGCACAAGCCATTTCTCGGAAAGGTGCTGAGTCCACCACTTGGAAAGGGAGGGACTGCAGCACCAGCAACTTGGACAGGAGGACGTTCAGCTTCTGAACCGTCGGGTGCGTGCTCGCAAACTGTTGTCTCTTGGAAACGGATTCCAAGAAAAACTGCTGACGGAATCCGTGAAGAGGAGTAGCAGGAGAAGGAGCATCTGAATGAGCGGAAGATGCCAGCGAGCGACAACTCCCCTCAGCAGAGGTGTTGGAGCCTTGACTGGCTGATAGAGAGCGATTGACGTCGGGTGACGGAGCAAGTAATGGAGCGGGTGATGGAGCGGGGGCTGGGGCAGGCAGAACCGCCGTATCTTTATCACGGTTTTCCCAGGCCACCGAATGGCGCCGCTGCATATGCTGACACAACGCTGTAGTCCCAACATGGGCCCCCTGGCCACGCTTGACTTTCTGGCCACATAGTCGACATACGGCTACGTTTACTTCCTCGGGCGGCTTGAAGTAATTGCCACACACGCCG
>CATNWA010003813.1:0-23720 GCA_951230385.1 Staurois parvus | reverse complement strand
AAAATATGGAAAAAAAATCTTAAAAAAAAAAAAAAAAAAAATGTAATAGAAAATTAAATATAAAAAAAAAATTTAAAAAAAAAAAAAAAAAATATGAAATATTTTTTTTCTTTACTGTAACCAGTAAAGTCCCCCGGTTCACCGCCCATCCCAAGTTATTTTGATGCGCTGAAATGCTCTGGTGACAGTATGTAAAAAAAAAATGGTGAAAATTTTTTTTAAATTTTTTCTTTTTCCAAAAAATTATGCCCCAAAAAAAATACAACTTCAAAAAATTTGGCCATGCCTTTTATGAAGTACGTCGACTGTCTACTCTGCAAAAGGGGTCATTTGGGGGATATCTGTACTGTTCTGACATTCGCGGGGATATCTGTAACTGTCCTGACATTTGGGGGGGATATCTGTACTGTCCTGACATTTGGGGGATATCTATACCGTCCTGACATGTGGGGGATATCTTAACCGTCCTGACATTTGGGAGGATATCTGTACTGTCCGAACATTTTGGGGGATATCTGTACTGTTCTGACATTTGGGGGATATCTGTACTGTCCTGACATTTGGGGATATCTGTACCATCCTGACATTTGGGGATATCTGTACCGTCCTGACATTTGGGGGATATCTGTACCGTGATGACATTTGGGGGATATCTGTACTGTTCTGACATTTGGGGGATATCTGTACTGTTCTGACATTTGGGGGGATATCTGTACTGTCCTGACATTTGGGGGATATCTGTACCGTCCTGACATTTGGGGGATATCCTGTACCGTGATGACATTTGGGGCATATCTTTACTATCCTGACATTTGGGGGATATCTGTACTGTTCTGACATTTGGGGATATCTGTACCGTGATGACATTTGGGGGATATCTGTACCTGTCCTGACATTTGGGGGATATCTGTACTGTTCTGACATTTGGGGGATATCTGTACTGTCCTGACATTTGGGACATTTGGGGGATATCTGTACTGTTCTGACATTTGGGGGATATCTGTACTGTCCTGACATTTGGGGATACCTGTACCGTTCTGACATTCTTGGACCTCAAGAAATTAGATTGGCTGTCAGTACTTCAGGATTGATCAATATTCAGATCTATACCATAGTTTGTGAACTCTATAACTTTCCTACAAACTAAAAAATACATCCTAATTTGGGTTATTTTCACCAAAGACATGTAGCAGAATACATCTCGGCCTAAATTTATGAAGAACAATTATTTATTTGTAAACTTTATAACAGTGTGAAGAAAATGATAAAATTTTATTTTGGGTACAATGTTGTATGACTGCGCAATTGTCATTCAAAGTGTGAGAGCGCTGAAACCTGAAAAATGGCCTGGGCAGGAAGGGGGTAAAATTGCCCGGTATGGAAACGGTTAAACTTGGTGAGGCCGGTCTTAACAAGCCCTCTGCAGAGCATGTATGTAGCAAGCTGTGACATGTCCGTGTTTTCAGATTTTGGGTGCATGACTGCAGGAGGAACAGAGTTGGTTGTGACGGTTGGTGGACTTACGTGAAGTGACTTGGGAACATATGTTGCTGCGAAGGCATTCAATGCCAGAGCTGGCTTAGAGTCCATTGGCATGTTAGTTTGTAGAGTGGTGTGTTTGCTGGGAGGTCAAAGTATGATGGACGGTCTGTTAAATACACCCCAGTGTCTGCGGCTGGCTGAGATGCTGCAGTCTGATGTATTGGAGAATACTGTATAAGGGAAATCATCCTGAGGTACAGGAGGTGCAGAGAAGAGACTTTGATGGAGTAGTTTGGCTGCTGTGACAGGAAGTTGACGTTCTGGAGAGATGTGTGAAGAATCTGAGACATAACATACAACTGAGTGTCTGGAACTGTTGTCTCTTGTTTTTACTAGCGGCTTGTTCTAAGACCCAGAACCTTGCCATGGCTGTGGCTGCTCACATTGTTGTTCCAAAACTTCAATTTCTGCCTTTTGGTGGGTGGCTTTAGTGTCTTTCTCTGCTGCCTGAGCCTCCATTCCTGCTTTCGTATGTGCGGCCTGAGCCTCCATTTCTGCGGCCTGAGCCTCCATTCCTGCTTTCGTATGTGCGGCCTGAGCCTCCATTCCTGCTTTCGTGTGTGCAGCCTGAGCCTCCATTTGTGCGGCCTGAGCCTGAGCCTCATTTCTGCAGCCTGAGCCTCCATTCCTGCTTTCGTATGTGCGGCCTGAGCCTCCATTCCTGCTTTCGTATGTGAGGCCTGAGCCTCCATTCCTGCTTTCATATGTGCGGCCTGAGCCTCCATTTGTGAGGCCTGAGCCTCCATTCCTGCTTTCGTATGTGTGGCCTGAGCCTCCATTTGTGAGGCCTGAGCTTCCATTTCTACAGCCTGAGCTTCCATTTCTGCTTTCGTATGTGCGGCCTGAGCCTCCATTTCTGCGGCCTGAGACTCCATTTCTGCGGCCTGAGCCTCCATTTCTGCAGTCTGAGCCCCATTTCTGCGGCCTGAGCCTCCATTTCTGCAGTCTGAGCCCCCATTCTGCGGCCTGAGCCTCCATTTGTGCGGTCTGAGCCTCCATTTCTGCGACCTGAGCCTCCATTTCTGTGGCCTGAGCCCCCATTTCTGCTGCGGCCTGAGCCTCCATTTCTGCAACCTGAGCCTCCATTTCTGCAGCCTGAGCCTCCATTTCTGCGGCCTGAGTCTCCATTTCTGCGGCTTGAGCCTCCATTTCTGCGGCCTGAGCCGCCATTTCTGCTTTCTTCTGGTGAAAGCTGCCTGAATTTTAGAATCTTCACCATCAGCACGGCTTTTATTAGTTGCTGACTGAGTGCAGAGAACCTTGATTGTATGGATTGGGAAGATCTTGAGGAGTGTCTAGTAGACGCAGAGCGATCAGATCTGGATTCATGGAGATGTTATTCTCACTTCTGCCTCTGTCTTTGTTCTCACCACTAAATTGTCTCTTCAGGATTGAGCTCCTGAACCCCTTAATCCTCCAATGACTCCTGAGTGTTGTACGGCTGTAACAGACCAATATATGTAACACAGTCTTTTATAATTCTCAGAGGCAACATTCAATTGCTGGATAGCGCCCTCTAGGTGTAATGACTCATGAGATTGTTGGGGGAGGGGCAGACATGCGTTTACCAGTATTACACCACAAGTCATTAATATTACACAGCAATTCTGACTTGTCAGCATTAAGATTTTCTTGCACTTTAACTGACAATTGCGCGGTCATGCAACGCTGCACCCTAATGAAATTTACCTCCCTAAAACAAAATCTAATTTCATCCTAAATTTCAACCAATATGTATTCTGCTCCATGTCTTTGGTAAAAATAATCCCAATACGTGTAAATTAATTGGTTTACGTGAAAGTTATAGCGTCTACAAATGGTGGTGTACATACTGGGATTTTTTTTATACTAGTAATGGTCAGTGACTTATAGTGGGACTGCGGTGGGCATTCTGACACTGGAGGGAACTGACTTGGTGTCACTGACATCTCCAGTGACACCAATACAGTGATCAGTGCTAATAAAAAGCACTGACACTGTACTAATGGCACTGGGCAGGAAGGGGTTAACATCTGAGGCAATCAAAGGGTTAACTGTGTGCTGTTTCACTATGGGGGCTGTGTGTGTGCTTCACTGTGCGCACACTGCTATGCAGAGCCATACAAAGCAGTGCGCAGGAGCTGACAGGGGAGAGATCTGTATTGTTTATACACAGATCTCTCCCCCATCAGTGATCACCAATGTAAGGGACCACTACACTGACCACTGATATAAGGGGGTCCTTCTCCCATTGGTGACCAATGTAAGGGATCACTACACTGACCACTGATATAAGGGGTCCTTCTCCCATTGGTCACCAATGTAAGGGACCACTACACTGACCACTGATATAAGGGGGTCCTTCTCCCATTGGTCACCAATGTAAGGGACAAATACAATGACCACTTGGGATGATCTCTGGGTTTAGTGGTCGGAGAGTAGGGATGAGACGACAGTACAAACCAAACTTTGCCTGTTCCGGTCCCGTGTTTTGCAGGAGCCGATCATCACATATAGAAGAGACATTTCTACCACTTCTATATATAACAGCTTCCCGCTGTCACTGGTGGTGTCTGAGGAAGACATGGATGGTTACAGCGGCCACACACCCCAGGAATCAGTGATGTCATTGGGAATCCCTGCCATGTAAGGAAGGGGGCGGGGATAGCAGTGACATCACTGACCAAATATGGTCACTGGTCACATTTGGGTAATAAGGTCCCACCATCCCTGTCCCTTCACTTATGTAGATGATGACAGTTTAGGGAGCTGTCATTGGGCTGGTGCTATTGTCGGGTACTATATACCCCATACTCATTCACATGGGGGGGACGGTATATGGGGGCCCCTTGTTATTAAAGGGGTTTCCAGAATCCAATATGACCCCCGCCCACAGCCAAGGTGACAAGGTGCTATGCCTGGGGGAATCCCCCCTGGTAAGGTGACCCCCATGTTGTGGACATGTGGCCTGGTATGGATCAGGAGGGGGGGGCACACTACAGCCCCCCTCTGCACTCTGTATGGTGGGCTGTATATGATATACTGCTGACCCCCGCACTCTGCGCCGTTATTGAAGGGTGTGAGGTGTCACCGAGGAGCAATGTTCTATATTGAAGTTTGCCGTCATTGCACCGACACACACAATAGTTTTTGTTCAATAAATGTTTTATTATAATTTTACATTTAACAAGATTGAAGCATAAAAATCAGGAAATAGTAAAGGAAGGAATCCGATTGGTCAGGAGATCCCTTGTCTGGAATGTGGGGGCGGAGTCATTATTATTGGTGTACAATACAATACACAACGTGTTCCATTATTATAACAAAGTATTGTAGAAAAGATCCCAACATAGAAAATGGGGGAAAGGAGGAAATAAAGGCGGATATGAAGGGGAATCTGTGTACGGGGAACACCTTAACAATCACCACCATTGTATTCTCCAGGGCCTCTGATGTCACAGAATAGATGTTTTGGGGTTTATCTCATCTTCAGGACCAAAATCTGCATTTTCCCATGTGTGCAAAATCATGCAGAAACAGCTCTGGCAGTGAGAGGGTTAATGTGGGCTAGATGGGATCCCTCTGCTGGGGTGACATTAGAGCTCCCCCTAGCTGCAGCCTGGTAATAACATTGCTGGGAGGTCTCTTCATTTCTCTGCTCCATACTTCCCGTCTTTATAGAAACGTCTCCTGACATTTGGGGGTCTATTCATAGAATGTTTGTATAGCAATTCCCTCAGTGAGAGTTCATGTCCATTCCTCCTGTGTGAATGGGGGAACCCAATGTTATTAGGATCACATCTGAGCTGCTGGAATGTCTTCCATTGATGGAAAATACATTGAAAACTTCTCCTGCCATCAATGGCCGACCCCGGTCCCACACTTCATCCATGTCTTTGGGGGCCTCTGATCTCCTTATGAACTGTTTCTTCCATGATGAAGATCAGCCATGGAGTATATCTGAGGTGTATATCAGGGGGTGCTTCTTCCCCACATGAGAGCTGGGATGTCCAGCAACATTCATCTAGAAGACATTTCCCGCACTCAAGGCACTAATACACCTCCAGGGTTGTGTGGGACCCCTGATGTACAGGAAGACAGGACTTCAGTGAGGAACATTTCCCTCACTCAGGACAGAAAAGTGGCTTCTTCCTCGTGTGAGATTTCTGATGTTTGGAAAGATGGGACTTCCGTGAAAAACATTTCCCGCACTCAGGACAGGAATATGGCTTCTCCCCCGTATGACATCTCTGATGTGTGTAAAGACTGGACTTCCATGAAAAACATTTCCCACACTCAGGGCAGGAATACAGCTTCTCTCCCTGTGTGAGATTTTTCTGATGGTTGTAAAAATTGCACTTCACAGAAAAACATTTCCCACACTCAGTACAGGAATATGGCTTTTCCCCTGTGTGAGATCTCTGATGTGTTTGCAGACTGGACTTCACTGAAAAACATTTCCCGCACTCAGAACAGGCAAACGGCTTCTCCCTGTGTGAGATTTCTGATGCCTGTGAAGAACACACTTCTCTGAAAAAACATTTCCCACACTCAGGACAGGAATATGGCTTCTCCCCTGTGTGATATCTCTGATGTGTGTGAAGATAGGACTTTTCTGAAAAACATTTTCCGCACTCAGAACAGACATACGGCTTCTCCCCTGTGTGAGATTTCTGGTGCCTGTAAAGAATACGCTTCTCTGAAAAACATTTCCCACACTCAGGACAGGAATATGGCTTTTCCCCTGTGTGATATTTCTGATGTGTGTGCAGACTGGACTTCTCTGAAAAACATTTCCCGCACTCAGGACAGGAAAATGGCTTCTCTCTTGTGTGAGTCTTTTTTATGACGATTAACACGGAATTTAGAAGGAAAAACATTTCCCGCACTCAGGACAAGAATACGGCTTCTCCCCTGTGTGAGATCTCTGATGTGTGTGAAGACTGGACTTTACTGAAAAACATTTTCCACACTCAGGACAGGAATACGGCTTCTCCCCTGTGTGAGATCTCTGATGTGTGTGAAGACTGGATTTGTCTGAAAAACATTTCCCACACTCAGGACAGGAATATGGCATCTCCCCCGTGTGAGATTTCTGATGTCTGAGAAGAATAGAATGATCTGAAAAAACATTTCCCACACTCAGGACAGAAATACGGCTTCTCCCCAGTGTGAGTTCTCTTATGCACATTAAGATTGTTTTTTCAGTAAAAAACCCTTCCCGCACTCAGGACAGGAATACGGCTTCTCCCCCGTGTGAGATCTTTTATGCACATAAAGACTGGATCTATAATGGAAACCTTCTCACACTCAGGACAGGAGAACCTCTTCCCTGTTGGAAGGCCGGCCCGGTCCCGCACAGTCTGAGGTTCCTCAGGATCCGAGGAATCTGATGGCCCATCTACACTGGGTGGTGCCGGATGGACATTGGAGGGAGCCGGGTTTTCTCCTGGACTATACTGTGTGATGTCCTCATCTTCTACTTTCCAGTCTGGAGACAAAGTGAGACAATCCTCGGAGGTTTTCCTCATCTCCCGGCCATGGACTAAAATACAAAGACAAAGAGGATTACTAGACAGGAGCTGATTGGTTCCCCCAAACCAGGACTCCGCCCACATCAGGCAGCTTGGTCTCTGAGGAGCTTACAATTCCACCCTCAAGGGAACTAGGAAATGGCTCCTCTGATCTCCTACCAGGTCATTTCTTTATTCATGGACCTTAGTCAGAGAGTGAGGAAACAACCAGAACTGTCTTTTATAGGAGGGACAGTGATGAGGGGATTATAGGACGAGGGTCCCCACCCCCTCTATCACTCATCGCCATCTTCCCAACACAAGAAGTACTGCACTTCCTTATTTAGTCCATGATTTAGTCATGAAGAACAGCGGGGCTGAGCCCCACCAGAGAGTCAGAGAGTGAGGATGGGGGGAGAACAACCAAGATGAAGACTGGACTGATCCTGAAGACCACCATCATTGGGGTATTGACTCCTCCCTCATTATCACTTTCTGTTTAAGGGTCCAAAGTTGGAGGATGTTTATCACATTATTATCACCATGTAAAAGTCTGTGCTCCAATCACATCATCCGATATAAAATGTCCAGCTGGGAGGAAAAGGGTGTGACAAAAGAGAATCCATATTATGTGTATATATAGCAGTGGGGGGAGGGGGAGAGCAAGAATTCAGTTCTATGGAATGTACAACAGAGTATATAGTGCAGGGGTCAGGAGTATGTAATGTACAACATAGAGTATATAGTGCAGGGGTCAGGAGTATGTAATGTACAACATAGAGTATATAGTGCAGGGGTCAGGAGTATGTAATGTACAAGACTAAATCATAAATACTAATTTGGGTTATTTTCACCAAAGAAATGTAGCAGAATCAGGAGTATATAATGTAATGTACAACATAGAGTATATAGTGCAGGGGTCAGGAGTATGTAATGTACAATATAAAGAGTTTTATACAGTGTAAGGGTCAGGGCTCATAATATTGGTATTCAGTAATCAGTGGAAGATTAAATGTTTACTGTAGAAAAGTTGCAGAGATCCCACACCGCTGCCTCCCCATCTCCTGAGACTGCACTCAGTGACTTGGGTCTGAGACACTACAGACATATCCCTCCACCCGGCACAGCCAGCAGATAACAGAGCAAACAGAGGATAACAGAGAAACCCTGGGAGAAATGTTCTGTCAGAGATCTTACTAGACCCGGGCGTGGGGAAGAAGACCCAAATCAAACACCCCAGGGGCCTAACTCTAGTAACACCTATGGGGAAAATCAACATTTTGCTGCAGCTGAACCCCAGAACCTCCATAAATCCAGTCTAGATACATAAATTGTGTCTGCAGCACAGAGAAGGAAGATTATCCGAGAGAAATCCAGGAATACAGGACGGGGAACACAGCTCAGGAAAGTGACCAGGGGATTACAGGCTGATATCACCCAGTCCCCGCCCTACTCTGGACCAATCAGTGAGCAGCAGTATGGGTGGAGGAATGGATTTAGTGTTCATGACCCACCTGTGCTGATCTCTGTAGGAGTGTCCTCCTCTATAAATGTCCCCGTTATTCCATCCTCCTCCATAGACTGCTGATCATCCCTCACATACGCCTCTTCTTCTTCTGCTTTCACCTCAAATTCTTCTATATCGATTGGATCTCCACTCTAAATCAAGGAAATGAGAGAAAATATCATCTGTAAAATATATGAGGTCACCTAAAAAAAAAAAAAAAACACACATCACCTTTACAAGTCCATGTTTTAGATTCTCCATCCCACCACCATTGCCTTGTAATGGTGAGGGATGGTGTGACCTTCCTGTGTGGAATCCCGGGAATACAGAGGACGGGGACATCTCTCTGGTGGGTTCCTGTAGCTGGATGACTCCACCATGGTGTCCTGGTACAGATCTTTGTGTTCTTTGAAGCTCTAACTCCTCCATCCCCCCATCCTCATCCTCCTCCTCTTTTATCTCTTCTTTAACCTCAACTTTAGGATCTCTCAGGTTTCCACTCTGAATATATAATAAAAATGCCATCAATGGTAACAATGCAGATAATGTACAGATCCTAATGATACTATCAGTGATTGTTCCTATCATCTACCTGATGATGGTGAGGGATGGTGTGACCTTCCTGTGTGGAATCCCGGGAATACAGAGGACGGGGACATCTCTCTGGTGGGTTCCCATGACTGGATCCATCTGTAGGAAACACACACACTGACTGAATCCATTGTTTCTATGTGTTTATCAGATGATGGGGGATCTAGGTGGATCCTCCGTACTGCTCTCTCCTTTACAATAAAGTCTCCTCTTACCCGGTGATGTGAGGGGCGGCTGATTGTCCATCATGACGTCCTTGTAGAGATCCTTGTGTCCTTCTAAATACTCCCACTCCTCCATGGAGAAATAGACAGTGACACCCTGACACCTTATAGGAACCTGACACACACAATGATACAGTCACCATCCAGACACATCCCTTGTCTGTTACTGGAGAATGTCCCAGAATTCCCGGCACCGCTCACCTCTCCTGTCAGCAGCTCAGTGATCTCTCTGGTGACTTCTAGAATCTTCTTCTTCTTTCTCTCTTCTATCAGGGAGGGAGGTGGAGGCAATGTGATGTCATATGATCTCCAGACTTCACAGGAGGAAAACTCTACACATCTGAACACAAATAGTCACATCAAATGATATTCCCAGAATCCTCCTCACCTCTCCATTCAGGTCTCCATTTTATTAAAGCCCCACTTCAGGCTGAGGTATAATTCCCCCCCCCACAGGACCCCCACCACTACGCAGGTTAAAAATTTGTCATAAGCTTTTGTGGCATCATTACATACAATAAAGGACAAACAGTCACAACTTGCTACTGAGTTGTGTCCCAGATGCCCACACAATCAAGACTTCTAGATTTCTTCTTCTTTCTCTCTTCTATCTGGGAGGAGGTGAGGAGAAGGGATGCATATGGATTCTCCACTTCATCAGGGGAAAACTCTACATCCTGTGAACACAAATAGTCATGTCAAATGATATTCCCAGAATCCTCCTCACCCTCTCCATTCAGGTCTCCATTTTATTAAAGCCCCACTTCAGGCTGAGGTATAATTCCCCCCACAGGACCCCCACACTACGCAGGTCAAAAATGTCATAAGATATCTGTGGCATCATTACATACATGGAGGACAAACAGTCATGACATCCTAAGAGCTCATGTCAGGATTCTCTGACTCTGGATGGAGGGACATTGGAGGAGGAGCTGTGAGGTCAGTGTGATGTCATAGGATTCTCTGACTCTGGATGGAGGGACATTGGGAGGAGGAGCTGTGAGGTCAGTGTGATGTCATAGGATTCTCTGACTCTGGATGGAGGGACATTGGGAGGAGGAGCTGTGAGGTCAGTGTGATGTCATAGGATTCTCTGACTCTGGATGGAGGGACATTGGGAGGAGGAGCTGTGAGGTCAGTGTGATGTCATAGGATTCTCTGACTCTGGATGGAGGGACATTGGGAGGAGGAGCTGTGAGGTCAGTGTGATGTCATAGGATTCTCTGACTCTGGATGGAGGGACATTGGGAGGAGGAGCTGTGAGGTCAGTGTGATGTCATAGGATTCTCTGACTCTGGATGGAGTGACATTGGGAGGAGGAGCTGTGAGGTCAGTGTGATGTCATAGGATTCTCTGACTCTGGATGGAGGGACATTGGGAGGGGAGCTGTGAGGTCAGTGTGATGTCATAGGACGTATAGACTCTGGATGGAGGGACATTTGGATGGGGAGATTTGAGGGGTCCTCTATATGAGGCTCTCATGCAAACCAAATCCTTGTTCCTGGGTGCGTCCTACCTCTCCTAAACTGAAGAGTGAACTTTGACCTTTACCATCCAGAAATCTGTCCGAATCTGTGGAAGTAAGCTGTCATGTGATCAGGTGACGTGCGGAGGAACGGAGTGTAAATAGCAGACAATTGTCTCCAGAGCCCCTAATGGTGGGGATGGATTTGGCGGCGTGCTGGTGCCAAGTTTCCTCCCCCCAGGGTCACTGCAGGTGTGGAGAAAAGCTGTGTAAGAGGATATGGAGGAGAGATAAGGAGGAGGAGATCCAGGAATCAGGAGAAAGGTCAGGGCAAGCAACAGACGAGCGCATCCAAGAGACCAAGCCGGGGTCACTACACAGAAAATCAATCCAAGGAAACAACAGGCAGGACGAGGAATAGCAAGAAGGAGCTGAGAGACAAATGAGAATATTGCTCAGCCAATGGGAGATGATCTCAGCATGACTTCCATCATGAAGGAGATGAGGGGGAGGGGAGGAAGTCACTGAAGGTGACCATAGATCCATGGAAATTCAGCTGGTTCAGCAGGGATCGCTCACATTTCCATCCATGTGTGGCCACTGCCGGATAAAAGCCACTCCCCCAGCGGCTGCAGCCAATAGCTTCAGTGCTGATCCGTGTATTCTGAGAGCGGAGGAGTCCCCCCATTGTCAGAATACAAGAGTGCAGCGGGGAGGATTCCCCCATCCACCTCCAATGTGTGGATGGGGGAATCACTTCAGTTTTTATGGTCATCCCGCTGGCTGAACGATAAAACTGAACCATGTAGGCCAGCTTTGGGAGCAAATATATTATCATCAACTCCTCCCCCTGAAGGGGTTCATCTACGTATTACCTCCTCTGCTGCCAGATCCAGGAATGTGGACTCTCGGCTTCCTCCCTGATTCACCTCTCCCCTGGAACTTCCTGTCTATACTTGACATCACTTCCTGTCTGCAAAAAATCAAAGGGGCCAAAATCCCTCCCCCGAGCAGTCATATATTTCTGTCCCCCTTGGTGGGAGTGGAGGTGACCCCTCTATAAGGATCTACAGTCCATACACACCCAGCACAAGGCCGGGGTCACACCACCAGACGCTTCTCGGGGCTGCAGTTCCTCTGAGCTCCACAAGGTGGGGATCTCACTTCTACCCAGACAGGAAGTCTCTATGGAAGACAGACAGGAAGTGATGTCAGGGACAGAGAGGAAGTGATGTCAGGTACAGACAGGAAGCAGATCGGAGACGTTGCTGGAAGTGGCAGCAGAGGATTAATAAGAGATGTTATCTTCTATTTACACCCAGTAACCCCCCGTCATGTCCTCCATAGTCCGTCCTCTTCTTCCTCCATAGTCACGTCCTCTCCTCTTCCTCCATAGTCACGTCCGTCCTCTTCCTCCATAGTCACGTCCGTCCTCTTCCTCCATAGTCACGTCCGTCCTCTCTTCCTCCATAGTCACGTCCGTCCTCTTCCTCCACAGTCCGTCCGTCCTCTCCTCCATAGTCACGTCCGTCCTCTTCCTCCATAGTCACGTCCGTCCTCTAGTCTCCATAGTCACGTCCGTCCGTCCTCTTCCTCCATAGTCACGTCCGTCCGTAGTCACGTCCGTCCTCCTCCATAGTCACGTCCGTCCTCTCCCCCATAGTCACGTCCGTCCTCTCCCTCCATAGTCACGTCCGTCCTCTTCCTCCATGTCACGTCCGTCCTCTTCCTCCATGTCACGTCCGTCCTCTTCCTCCATAGTCACGTCCGTCCTCTTCCTCCATAGTCACGTCCGTCCTCTTCCTCCATAGTCACGTCCGTCCTCTTCCTCCATAGTCGTGTCCGTCCTCTTCCTCCATAGTCGTGTCCTCCGTCCTCTTCCTCTTCCTCCATAGTCGTGTCCGTCCTCTTCCCTCCATAGTCGCGTCCGTCCTCCTCCCTCCCGTCCTCTATAGTCGCGTCCGTCCTCTCCCTCCATAGTCGCGTCCGTCCTCTCCCCATAGTCACGTCCGTCCTCTCCCTCCATAGTCACGTCCGTCACGTCTCTCCCTCCATGGTCACGTCCGTCCTCTTCCTCCATGGTCACGTCCGTCCTCTTCCTCCATGGTCACGTCCGTCCTCTTCCTCCATGGTCACGTCCGTCCTCTTCCTCCATAGGTCACGTCCGTCTCTCCTCCATAGTCGTCCGTCCTCTTCCTCCATAGTCGTGTCCGTCCTCTTCCTCCATAGTCGTGTCCGTCCCTCCTCTCCATAGTCGTGTCCGTCCTCTTCCTCCATAGTCGTCCGTCCGTCCTCTTCCTCCATAGTCACGTCCGTCCTCTTCCTCCATAGTCACGTCCGTCCTCTCCTCCATCCTCCATAGTCACGTCCGTCCTCTTCCTCCATAGTCTCCGTCCTCTTCCTCCATAGTCACCGTCCTCCGTCCTCTCCCTCCATAGTCACGTCCTCCCCTCCATAGTCACGTCCGTCCTCTCCCTCCATAGTCACGTCCGTCCTCTCCTCCATAGTCACGTCCGTGTCCGTCCGTCTTCCTCCATAGTCACGTCCGTCCTCTTCCTCCATAGTCATGTCCGTCCTCTTCCTCCCATAGTCACTGTGACGTCTTTTATCTCCAGCAGATGATGATACACACATATATAGTGTGGGAACCCAGATGAACCCCTTCAGGGGCAGAACATTCCCCCACTTCCGGGGCCGGAACATTCTCCTCATTGTGGAGATAAATTCTAGTAATATGGTCCTCTAAACAAACAGCACTGACAATAAATAGACAAGACAAGGACCATCCTCCTGACCATACATGGCCTACAAAGGGCAATGATGACACTACACAGGCAGCCAATGGGCAATCATTACACTATGCAGCCAACACAATGATGGAGTGCCGGGGTCAGGAGTATGGAGCATAGAGCCCCTTACATTGCTGCTCAGGAGGAAGAAAACATTCCCCAGCCGGCCATGGAGAACATGTTCCATCATTGGTGTCAGAGGGAGGGAAATACTGAGGGGTTTGATGGATGAAGGAGAGCTGAGGGGTCTCTCAGGGGGCACTACAGATAAGGAACTTTGGGGCCCCTGAGGGGGTAGTGGAGCTCAGGGCCTTAAGGAGGAAGAGTAGTTGAAGGACTCTGGGCCCTTGGTGGGCACTCTTCTTAGAGGAGGTCTGTATGCTCAGCATTGCCTAAAAGGTAGTCAGGGGATCAGTGCTATACATCTTCAGGAGACACTCCAATACCTTCCCATGACACAGGCTCTGGCAGTGCCCGGTGCTGGAATTCAGAGCCCCAGGAACCCACCACCACTCTGTACAATGTCCTGGATTCCAGAGAATACTTGGCAACCAAGAGAACCCCCTACTGTCCTCCTACCCACACTGGGCTGCCATTGGAGGGAAGAGAACAGACTCCTCCCCCACAGCTCTCTACTCCACCAGCACCATCCTCCTGCTATCCAATCCAATCCCTTCTCTTACTGCAGAGAGTGACAGTGACATCACTCCTGTCAGTCAGCAGGCTGCTGGAGATTGGAGCCTTGCAGCCGGAGGTCTGCCAATTATCCTGATTAACAGGGAACTCCAGCCAAAAGTCATCAAGTTCCCCTTCCTGGACCTCATGATGAGCCGACATTGACCTCACAGCACTGCCTCAGAGCAAACAAGTCATAGGAAGGATCAGATTTATCATTCCTTGTCTGCAGATCTAAAACTCATCAAAACCAGTTCAGAGACCAAACAAACCCAACAGAGAAAAGGGGATTTCTGATCTGGATGGACAAGAGGGTCCCGGGACCTCAAATATGCATCAAACACTAAACACTCCAAACTAAATGTGTTTCCAGGAGGACAGAAGTCCTGAACTGGTTCCCACCCGGCCTATTGTACAATGATGGCGGACAGGACCTCTCTCCTTCTGGAAGGACGTTGTATGATGTCCTCCCACTCTTGCTGTGCAGGTGGAGGGGGACGCAGCATGGTGATTGGTGGGGAGCTGTGTCCCTCGGACTCAATGCATCACTGATCAGGGAAAAGATCCAATGATGTTGTCTGTTTACCATGTGATCAGCTGTATCCAATCACAGCTGATCACATGTAAACAAAAGCTGGTTATTGAAATTTCCTGTCCTCAGCGCTGTCACTGTCTGAGGAAAGGAAAACTGATAACTGGCTTTCCTGTGACAGGGGACATTTACTGTGATTATTAGTGCCCACCAGTGCAGCCCCATCAGTGCAGCATATCAGTGCCCATCAGTGCAGCCCCATCAGTGCAGCCCCATCAGTGCAGCATTCAGTGCAGCCCCATCAGTGCAGCCCCATCAGTGCAGCATATCGGTGCAGTGCAGCATATAGTGCAGTATCAGTGCCTCTTCATCAATGCAGCTTTTTCAGTGCCGTTCAGTGAAGGAGAAAAAAATGCTTTTTTTGCAAACAAACGAAGAAAAAAGCTTTTTTTTCTTCAAAATTGTTGGTCTTTTTTTGTTTGTGTAGCAATAAATAAATGACCCCCCCCCCCCCCCAGTGGTGAATTAATACTGCACCACCCAAATAAAGCTCTATCTGTCTAAAAAAATGATAAAAATGTCATTTGGGTTTAGTGTTGCATGACCACGCAAGGCCACGGGAGGACACGGAGGTGACACCGGGTTAGGACAGGAAGGGGAAGTGGGCTCGGAGATATGGAGACACACAGTATAAATAGGACCATCTACCACCAGCAGCCAATCCTCTTACAGCCCCCTAGAGGAGGGGAAATGCGTCAGTGACGGCTGCGGTGATGTAATTCCCGAATGGTGAGACTCATGTGGATGGGACACTTTCGGTCGGACATTTTGCTTGTATATTATATACAAATGTGAGTGTATATGGTTTGCTGTAAAGGAAGTTTGTAATAAATGGAATGACACCATGTGGGTGATTGTTGTTATCTCCTCCCTGCATACATCATGAGATAAACCATCAGTTGTATGATATATTGGGGGGGGGGATTGTACACAATCATCCAGGAGGACTACAAGCTCCAGACTAACCAGGACCATGACACAGCACATAGGACTCTTATTCCAGTGTAAGAGTCCACATCCTGTGGTGGGGGTGGGGGAGGGGAGCACTGGAGGAGAGCACTGGAAGGGGAGCACTGAGGGGGAGTACCGGAGGGCAGCACAGGAGGGGGAGCACTGGAGGAGAGCACTGGGGGGGTAGTACCGGAGGGCAGCACAGGAGGGGGAGCACTGGAGGGGAGCACTGAGGGGGAGTACTGGAGGGCAGCACAGGAGGGGGAGCACTGGAGGGGGAGCACTGGAGGAGAGCACTGAGGGGGAGTACTGGAGGGGGAGCACTGGAGGAGAGCACTGGAGGGGGCAGCACTGGAGGGGAGCACGAGATCTGCACTTTGATGAAAGGAGGAGCACAAGGCACTTTATTCAGCACGGAGCACTGTCGGTTGGCGCAGTGTGATTGGAGAGGCACAAGGCACTTTATTCCGCACGGTCGGTTGGCGCAGTGTGATTGGAGAGGCACAAGGCACTTTATTCCGCACGGTCGGTTGGCGCAGTGTGATTGGAGAGGCACAAGGCACTTTATTCCGCACGGTCGGTTGGCGCAGTGTGATTGGAGAGGCACAAGGCACTTTATTCCGCACGGTCGGTTGGCGCAGTGTGATTGGAGAGGCACAAGGCACTTTATTCCGCACGGTCGGTTGGCGCAGTGTGATTGGAGAGGCACAAGGCACTTTATTCCGCACGGTTGGTTGGCGCAGTGTGATTGGAGAGGCACAAGGCACTTTATTCCGCACGGTTGGTTGGCGCAGTGTGATTGGAGAGGCACAAGGCACTTTATTCCGCACGGTTGGTTGGCGCAGTGTGATTGGAGAGGCACAAGGCACTTTATTCCGCACGGTCGGTTGGCGCAGTGTGATTGGAGAGGCACAAGGCACTTTATTCCGCACGGTTGGTTGGCGCAGTGTGATTGGAGAGGCACAAGGCACTTTATTCCGCACGGTTGGTTGGCGCAGTGTGATTGGAGAGGCACAAGCACATCAACTGATTGGCGCAGTGTGATTGGAAACAACACATCAACTTAATATTGATGATTTTATTTTTCTATTCAGTATTTATGAGGGATTTATATTGAATTTGGATGGATTTTCATGCAGTTGGACACGTTGGGAATGGGACACAATTTTTGCCAGACTAGGCAGCGCCTAGAATAGTACTGTATATGACCGCACAATTGTCATCCAAACTGCGACAGCACTGACATCTGAAAAGTGTTCTGGTCAGGAAGGGGGTGGAAGTGTCCGGTATTGAGGTGGTTAGATGTCCAGCAACCCTCCTATTCCCCCCTCACATCCACATCCTATTATTGTGTGACCATACCATCCAAATACACTCACTGGCCACCCTATCAGGTCCACCTGTTCAATCGCTTGGTAACACAAACTGCTAATCAGCCAATCACATTGCAGCAACTCAATGCTAGTCAGCCAATCACATGACAGCAACTCCATGCATTTAGGCATCTACACATGGTGAAGATGACTGGCTGAAGTTCAAACTCAGCATCAGAATAGGGAAGAAAGGGGATTTAAGTGACTTTGAATGTGGCATACTTATATTTCAAAAACTGCTGATCTACTGGGATTTTCATGCACAACCATCTCTAAGGTTTCCAGAGAATGGTCTGAAAAAGAGAAAATATCCAGTGAGCGGCAGTTGTGTGGAGGAAAATGCCTTGCTGATGTCAGAGGAGAATGGGCAGACTTGTTGTGCCTCTCCATTCTTCCTCCATACTCGGGGTCCTTGGGCCTCTCCATTCTTCCTCCATACTCAGGATCCTTGGGCCTCTCCATTCTTCCTCCATACTCGGGGTCCTTGGGTCTCTCCCATTCTTCCTCCATACTCGGGGTCCTTGTGCCTCTCCATTCTTCCTCCATACTCGGGGTCCTTGGGCCTCTCCATTCTTCCTCCATACTCTGGGTCCTTGTGCCTCTCCATTCTTCCTCCATACTCGGGGTCCTTGGGCCTCTCCATTCTTCCACCATACTCTGGGTGGGCCTCCTCCATTCTCTCCATTCTTCCTCCATACTCGGGGTCCTTGGGCCTCTCCATTCTTCCTCCATACTCGGGGTCCTTGGGCCTCTCCATTCTTCCTCCATACTCGGGGTCCTTGGGCCTCTCCATTCTTCCTCCATACTCGGGGTCCTTGGACCTCTCCATTCTTCCTCTCCATACTCGGGGTCCTTGGACCTCTCCATTCTTCCTCCATACTCGGGGTCCTTGGGCCTCTCCATTCTTCCTCCATACTCCTTGTGGCCTCTCCATTCTTCCTCTGGGTCCTTGTGGGCCTCTCCATTCTTCCTCCATACTCGGGGTCCTTGGGCCTCCTCCATTCTCCATTCTTCCTCCATACTCGGGGTCCTTGTGGCCTTTCCATTCTTCCACCATCTTGGGACTCTCCATTCTTCCATACTCGGGGTCCTTGGGCCTCTCCATTCTTCCACCATACTCTGGGTCCTTGGCCTCTCCATTCTTCCTCCATACTCGGGGTCCTTGGGCCTCTCCATTCTTCCTCCATACTCGGGGTCCTTGGGCCTCTCCATTCTTCCTCATACGCAGGGTCCTTGGGCCTCTCCATTCTTCCTCCACAAGCATGAGGTGTACAGCAAGGCTGGCAAGGCTTGGCACCCTCCACACCAGCAGGGCAGAGAGGAATTAAGATGTTATTCCCGTCCCCACTGAGTTAGGTGCTGCATGAATGACTCCATTTCCTTTCTGACAACCCTGGTGTCAGAGATGAAAGTTGTATAACGTCTGGCCTGATTTAGTGCCACAAATAGACACATATAACCACTCTAGTGCAATTTTACCTGACCACATTTGTTCTTTGTTTCACAGGAGATGCCACCTATCCGCAGCTGACGTGGCTGATGGCTCCAGTCAGGTACCCCAGAGCCTGGCAGAAATTACCTATAACAAGGCTCATTCTAAAAGCTGAGCTATTGTGGCGCAGACCATAGGACTTCTTAAGTCCCGCTTTTTGTGTTTGGCCAGGCCTGGGGGTGAGTTATTATACTCTCCTCAGAAGTCTTCCAGGATCATCCTCGCCTGTTGCCTCCTACACAACATCTGCCAGGCGAGGAATGATTCCTGGGAGACTTCTGAGGAGAGGGAGCCTGAAGTCCGTCACCTGCAGGTCTCCTGAAGGCGGGAATACAGCTGACGGGATGGCCACGCGAAGTGACCTAATCGCTCGTTACTTCACATGTACGTATTCTAACATGGGTACAGATGAAATGTGTTGTACTTGAAATCAATTGGGTCCTTGTTTTGGTCTTGGCCAATCGTTATCTTAACCCCTTGGTGCCGGAGCCTCCCGGCCTTTAATGGTTTCAGATGCTCAGGGTGGGTGAGGTTTTAGGGTCATGTGATCACTGTGATTTTGCTGTCACGGCAGTCATAATCAGGAAAGGTCCCAATCACAAGAGGAGCGAAGATTGGAACCTTTCCATGGAGTATTTGGGAGCGCACAGGGTGAGTAATCACTGGCCGGGACACAGGGGTATTGACAGCCGATCGGCCAAGGAAAGGCAGCACGGCCAAGGCAGGCGCACCCCTTTGCACACCCGTGCTGCTCTTGTAGACAGGATATCGGCTATAGGGTGGCGCAAAGCGGTGCTTGCCATTTTAGCCAGTGTGTAGTAACCATGACAAGTTGTCCTGGCCAATCAAACATTACATGAATAAATGCTGTGGCTTTGGGCAAGAGAGTGAAGAGGGAATAGAACAGCCGGCCAGTTGGGCCTATTGTCTGTGCCACCTGTAGATTTCTGAAGAAAAAAGAACCTCTGCTATGGATCTAAATGTGTTTATTTTTCTTTCAGCTGATTATCTGTTGGAGGAGAAGGCAGATGGAGGAGACCTTGGGAAGCCTGTTGTGATTGGCTGTCTGGTATCACAGGTGGGTTTGGAAAAGTGATCTTAACAATTGTTCCAAACTACAATAATAAACCTGTAAGACTTACCTGCTCTGAACAGCCGCTTGCCACAGAGCAGCCAAGATCATTCATTTAGCTGCTCCCCGCCAGCATTCCTTGGCCCCTCTCTCCTGTCCATTGGCCCCCAGAACAAGCACCTTGTTCTGGTGTGAGCTCAAGAAGACTCACTCATGAGCCACGGAGCCCAGAGAGGCAAGCTTTTCAAGCCATACAGGGAATCAGGATGGGGCTCCACTTCAAGGAAGCATTAGTGTTGCCTGGCGGGTGGAGGGGGGGGCGACCTTGGGCCTTTCCAAACACAGTAGATGCTCCATGATTGTTTCCTTCAACTCCTGAACTGGTAAAGAATGAAAAAGACACTGTGAAATTGACTGTCAGATAGCCTGCACTGAGAAAGAATTGACTGTCAGATAGCCTGCACTGAGAATTGACTGTCATGATGACGTGTCAATGATTATTTGCTCTCATTTTTTCAGGAGTGGTACTGCTTGCGGTTTTGAAGCTGGGAGAACGCCACCGTTCACGTCCTCCACTCACCTTCATTTGTGGCCAGTGGATATTTTGTGGCTCCAGGCAGGAACTGGCTTCAAAGGACCCTGGCATAAAGAACCAGGCATGCCAAGAGGTGGTTAATGAAGCAGCACAGCAACTTGACCATCCCTTTCCTCTATGCCAGGGGCAGACTGACCATTTGGAAACTCGTGCACTGCCCGAGGGTCCATCCATAGGGGGCCCCATGAGAATGCCCTGGTACCTTTTTCATAGGCTTTTTTGAGTTTAGGGGCAAGGACACAGGGCCCCATGATCCCCTATTGCCGGGGGCCCCCATGAGTTGTCTATGCAGATTTGGGAGGAGCACAATTTGCTATCTTCACTGAATGAACTTTCAGCAGATATCGGAGTCCCTATATTTTCTAGATATGTTTGAGCCGTGTGCTGGCCAAACAGCGGAGCCAGTTTTTGGTTTGCACAACAATGGGAGCTGGCAGCCATATCTTTCCATCAGGCCATGGATTTGCCTTCTTTATGTGTTTTCTCGAATGAAAGACAATTTTTTGGTTCTTTAAAACATTGTCAGATCCTCTTGATTGTATTCCCGAGACTTCAGAATTCAGAAAAGTCAGTGCAATGTCCTCAACAAGTAGCTAAAGTCTGTCCTAGGAGGGACCTACACGAACAATGCATTCATTTGGAGTGGGCCAGGCCCATACAGTACATCATGGAGGCTTGCTATGAAGGAACATTCACGTTTGGATACTTGAGCTCATGTGGTTTGTTTCCTAATATTTTCTGCCCATTGCAGTTAGTAAAAAAAAATTTGACTATTGCAGCTCAATAAAGATTAGGCATACAGAAAAGTGTACCTTGTCCATAGAATAGGCCACTAGGCGAGGTCCTATCTGGGGCACACAGATCTGGCCTATCCCATAATTGTGGAAAATGCCGATTCGGACGCCATTTATTCATATGAAGGGGGTCAGTTCACGCTTGCTTAACAGGGAAAACATTACAACCAATTTTGTTATTTTTCATAGGAAAACGTGGCCGACCCCTAGATGCATTGAGGTACATAGCAGAGGTTCAAGATACTCCATAGAAGAACTTATTGTTCTTCCTAATATACAGGGGGCTATACAGGTGGCACAAGCATACACCCAGGCCACTGTTAGATATCACGGGCGCGCCCCATTACAGCATCACCTGAACTCGGGCGCCCACCACCAGAGAAAATATCCAACATTATCTTTATGGTTAACATATACACTATACAAACATTATTAATGGACACATTCCCAACCCAACATATTCCTGTGAAATCTAAATGATAAAAAACTGTTTACTGTGTTCAATAAATTAAAAGCTTGTGTGTGTAATGGTGGTCTTAGGGGGGGGTGTCTCTTTCACATGGGTACTGTGGCCTTGTAGAGTTGGGAATCAGTGGTTTTGTTTTTTGTGGCTACTCGCCATTTGCAGCGCAACCTATGTTACACAAATGGAAATGCTTTGACAGGTCAATAATTTGACAAGCATACGTGGGTGCAGGTGCTACAGCCTGAACACAGGACAGTGAGCATTTCAGTGTCACCTCTCCCCATGGCCTTACACACCTGTCAGATGACAACCTGTTGGTTCCATACATGCTGTGTCCCCGTAGTTAGTAAACAGGTGGCTCTAGCCACATGAACAACCCCTCAGTCATGCTGTGTTATCAGGCCAGAGGGACATGTGTGAATGGGGCATTTTTTTTACTTTTTTTTCCTCAGATCATTAATTTCAATGGGCGCCCCTAAATGTGTGGGAACATGCCTAAAATACTACTGCAGGCAGGTTAGTGTGTAAAAGGTGTGTTGGCACCTAACCGCACATAGTGTAGTGAGCCCCTGCGCTTTTGTTTGGCAGCTGGAAATGCAATCTGTGTTTACTAGACATTGTGGAGGTGCAATTAACTATTTTCACCATCGGGTTACCTGCGCAACATATGCAGAGGTGCATTGCATGTTCTTTGCTGTGCTGGGACAATGCGTGTTCTTGCATGCATTTCATTGCACCACAAATGGTGTGAACAAGTCCTAAGGGCCCAGTTCCACACTATAGGAACAGGTCTAGATGTGTTCCAGATGCATATTTTTTGCATGCACTTTTTTGATGCATGTTATAGCGTTGTTCCAGAGTATTGTGGATGCGTTTTATTGAATTGTGTACCACTGCATTTTGGATGCATTTTTTGTTGTGTTCCAGTGCAGTTTGGATGCGTTTGTTGACGTTGTTCCAGTGCATTTTTTTATGCATTCCAGTTATTTTTTTTTCCCCTCTACTTTTTCTAAAATTTAATTAAGGACATGTGCTCGTTTTAAAACGTGTTCCAGTACAGTTTCGTATGCATAAACAATGCAGCATGTAATGACTTTTTTGGCAGCACCTGCAACGCACTGGAACTGCAAGCGCTGATGATGAACTATAGAAATTGACAACCATATAACCCTTCTATTCTTGCGTTTTGGATGTTTCACCATTATAAAATATTAAATACACACCCCACTTTCAGGAAAAAAAGCAACTGAATAAATCATGTAGTCGTGAAACTGGCCATAAAGGTTTATTAGAGGTCAGTGGAACGGGACTGACCAGGGGGGGGGACCAGGAAATGTGAATTCAATCAGGACTAGAGAGTGAGATTCAATCGAGCACTTGTATAATATTGTGAGGATCTGAGCTGGAGGGTGATAGGAAAATGAGACACATTAACAAGTTCAAGGATATAAATAGTTATATACACAGAGTGGAGGCAGGGGATACCATAGGATTGGCAGATGGAAAACAGGTTGATGACAGTGGGGGTGGGGATACAGGTGATGACGGGGGGTGGGGGAGGGGACCAGGTTGATGACAGGGGGGTGGTGGGAGAGGAACCAGGTGATGGTGGGGGGGAACATGTTGTATAAGGAGAGAGGTTTAAGGGCTTAATTGTACACGTGACATTATTTCTAACTCTTGCCATAATATAACTCCCCCCATGGCATTCGGACAGGTGTTTTGGGATGAGTTTATTAATTGCTCCTCAAATGCACTATGTGCGCGGATTTGAGTCGCATGTGGATAAGCATTTTACCAAGCGTATACAACTGTACCAGACAAATGGCCTGTAATGAAGTTAAATAGTATTGATGCTCCGAAAATGCCTTGCCAACCACACCGACAAACGTCTGCCAGGCATTTGTAGGAGCGGCAACCACAGACTTGACATGGGAGGCTTACACCTCACTCCTGACTGGAACATGAGGTGCCAGTTTTGCCATGACGCAATGCAACGCTTCAGTGTGAACAGCACTGTTGTGCTAGCCATGTGCAGAATTTTCAAAGGCGTTTGAGAAGCGAAAAAAATGCTTCCCAAACACCTGTCTGACACCTGCT
>CATNWA010003811.1:0-16798 GCA_951230385.1 Staurois parvus | reverse complement strand
TGTGAGGCCCTAGCTTAATGATTTCTCCCAGAGCTAATTGGAGCCAGGAGTGAGCCAACCTTGACTCCAATCAGTGTGATGATATCGGATGTGTTGCTGACAGCTGTCCTGCCCTTAAAAAACACACACCTGTTTTGGGTTTACTGGTTTCAAGAAGCACTGTCTGATGTGAACCATGCCTCGCAGAAAAGAGCTCTCAGAAGACCTACGATCAAGAATTGTTGACTTGCATGAAGCTGGAAAGGGTTACAAAAGTATCTCCTTGAGCCTTGATGTTCCTGTGTCCACGGTAAGACAGACTGTCTACAAATGGAGAAAGTTTAGCACTGTTGCTACTCTCCCTAGGTGTGGTCATCCTGTAAAAATGACTGCAAGAGCCCAGCGCAGAATGCTGCATGAGGTAAAGAAGAATCCCAGAGTGTCAGCTAAAGACCTACAGAAATCTCTGGCACATGCTAACATTTTTGTTGACACATCTACAATAAGGAAAACAGTAAACAAGAATGGAGTACATGGGAGGACACCACGGAGGAAGCCATTGCTGGCCAAAAAGAAGATTGCAGCACGTTTGAAGTTTGCAAAAGAGCACCTGGATGTTCCACAGCACTACTGGCAGAATATACTGCGGACAGATGAAACCAAGATTGAGTTGTTTGGGAAGAACACACAACACTATGTGTGTGGAGAAAAAAAGGCCCAGCACACCAACATCAAAACCTCATCCCCACTGTGAAACATGGCGGAGGGAGCATCATGGTTTGGGGCTGCTTTGCTGCCTCAGGGCTGGACGGATTGTTGTCATTGATGGGAAAATGAATTCCAGAGTTTATCAAGACATTTTGCAGGAAAACATACGACCATCTGTCCGCCAACTGAAGCTCCGCAGAGGATGGGTGATGCAACAGGACAATGATGACCCAAAGCATACAAGTCATTCAACAAAACAATGGCTGCAACAGCACAGAATACGCCTTCTGGAGTGGCCCAGTCAGAGTCCTGACCTCAACCCCATTGAAATGCTGTGGCATGACCTTAAGAGAGCGATTCACACCAGACATCCCAAGAATATTGCTACACTGAAACAGTTTTGTGAAGAGGAGTGGTCCAAAATGACTCCAGATCGTTGTGCAGGTCTGATCTGCAACTACAGGAAAACGTTTGGTTGGGGTTATTGCTGCCAAAGGAGGGTCAACCAGTTATTAAGTCCAAAGGTTCACATACTTTTTCCTCCCTGCACTGTGAATGTTTACATGTTATGTGCAATTAAACCATGGCAACATCTAATGTTTGTGTAGTATTATGTTCAGCAGACTGTGTTCTTCTATTGTTGTGACTTAGAAGACGTTCAGAGCACATTTTATGCCCAATTCATGCAAAACTCCACGTAATCCCAAGGGGGTCACATACTTTTTCTTGCAACTGTATATATGAAAAATGATGCGAACATCACGTGATAACAGCATCAGCATTATATTAGTCTTTGATTGGTCACTTTACAGGAAAACAATCTCCGTCATGGTATAGGTGTGATCTTCTTCAGTCTTATCTTAAAAAGAGAAAAACATTCTTTTGTCTTCCAAATCACACGATGGGAGGGGGTCTGTTCCTGTGAGCAAATATTTCTTAAGCAAGGATTTCTTAAAGTACCACAAAGCCCAGCAGGCAGAAAATATTCACACAACATATGTATTAAAGTATAAAAGTAAATATTTATAAAAACTTATAGAAATAGCGTATATATATATATATTCAATAGGAAACAAAATAGGCATTTTACCAAATCCATCACAGGGGGAGGAATAATGCCCCATCATTGGTGTCAGTGGGAGGAATAGTGCCCCATCATTGGTGTCAGTGGGAGGAATAGTGCCCCATGGTTGGTGTCAGTGGGAGGAATAGTGCCCCATCATTGGTGTCAGTGGGAGGAATAGTGCCCCATCATTGGTGTCAGTGGGAGGAATAGTGCCCCATCATTGGTGTCAGTGGGAGGAATAGTGCCCCATGGTTGGTGTCAGTGGGAGGAATAGTGCCCCATGGTTGGTGTCAGTGGGAGGAATATTGCCCCATCATTGGTGTCAGTGGGAGGAATAGTGCTCCATCATTGGTGTCAGTGGGGGGAATAGTGCCCCATCATTGGTGTCAGTGGGAGGAATAGTGCCCCATCATTGGTGTCAGATGGGAGGAATAGTGCCCCATCATTGGTGTCAGTGGGAGGAATAGTGCCCCATGGTTGGTGTCAATCCTCAGTCTGCAGGGTGGAATGATATTACACCCCATAGACTGAGGAGATGAGGTGTGGCTGAGCTCGGAGCGCCCCCTGTGGCCGGTGAATGGATGGATCTTTCTATCTGTGGGTCTATCAGGGATCAGTCATTTCCTCCCCGGGTACCTGAACCCGCACTGCAGGGTAACCCGATGATTTATTCCGGGGGAGAGTGTAACAGAACCGACCCCGACTGCACCTGGGTACTACCGTTGGGATACCGCTTCCCTGTCCGAACACCAACCACTGACACCACAGAGACCATACAGGACTAGACGACACCAATCCTGAAGGAAACCAGGAAATAGACTCCTTTATTTGAACACAGATACAAGATATATATACACTCAGGGGGAAATCCCCCCTCCCTGTATAATGACACGGGGCGGAGCAATCCCCCCTCCCTGCATAATGACACGGGGCGGGGCAATCCCCCCTCCCTGCATAATGACACGGGGCGGGGCAATCCCCCCTCCCTGCATAATGACATGGGGCGGGGCAATCCCCCCTCCCTGCATGATGACACAGGGCGGGCAATCCCCCTTCCCTGCATAATGACACAGGGCGGGGCAATCCCCCCTCCCTGCATAATGACACAGGGCGGGGCAATCTACATTTAGTAGATCCCATCAGAAGGGAGGCTGCTGGAGACACCCCCCACCAAGCCAATAAACAAACACATACATCCCATAATAGTTTGCTCCCAAGCCAGACACACAATAGAACAATGGGATGCAGTCACATGACACCAAACAATCCATAACCCCCCCCCCCCAATATTAGGACAGATCCCCCTGTACCCCTAACAGGCACAGGGGGACTTACACATAAGAGGGATATAGGGAGCTGAGACAGGGGTCTCCCCACCTCTCCAAAGGGGGCTGTGTTCCATGGGCCCCCCACCCAAAGTGAGCTGTGTTCCATGGGCCCCCCACCCAAAGTCACTCCCGTCACAGAGAGTACAAACACTTTACTTCCCTGGTGTGGTGCTCCCCCATACTCCGGCGGTGGACTGTCCCTCTGCATCACCACATCCAGTGCAGGGCTATGAACCCTGCATTGGTCTGGAGGAGGTCAGAGGACCTTAGTCTGGGGGAGAAGACCCTGCAGGGACCGGATGTGACACCATAGATAGAAGAGAGTCCCGGAGTCCTTTTATCGGAGTCTGAATGTCCAGGAAGTGTGAAGAAATGTCTGATCAGGTGGCCACTGTGATTGGCTGTCACTCTGGTCACATGATGGAGGCCTTGCCATCTCCTGGGATCTGTATTGTCAGCTCAGTCACTGTGCCCCTCCCCCCTATGGACACATATATGCTGCCCCTCCCCCTATGGACACATATGTGGCCCCTCCCCCTATGGACACATATGTGCGGCCCCTCCCCCTATGGACACATATGTGCGGCCCCTCCCCCTATGGACACATATGTGCGGCCCCTCCCCTTATGGACACATGTGCAGCCCCTCCCCTTATGGACACATATGTGTGGCCCCTCCCTGTATGGACACATATGTGCGGCCCCTCCCCCTGTATGGACACATGTGTGCGGCCCCTCCCCCTATGGACACATATGTGCATGCATGACACGGACAGCAGGATGACCGCATTGTATTGTATAGTGTGGTCACCCTCGGCCTACTTATCTCCAGATCTATAATTGATATCATTGATCCGCAGAGTCTTCACTGACCACTGCTGGGATCTCCCGGGATTTCTGTGGATCGGGAAGTTGGTGGTCAGACATGAAGACTTCCTGGGCTCACACTGGGGCATGGCTGCTCCTTCTTCTGATGACCTTTCCTGGAGTGGACACCATAAATGAAGGTAAGATTCATATTGGAGACGTCTGAGAGTCACTTCCTGGGTTGGGTCATTAGTGATGTGGCCCCTCCTAGTATAGGACCATTGCTACATTTAGATCATACAGAAATAGTCTGGGGATTATAGCAGGCCTGTTCTTGTTCTGCTGGAGGATTGTTGAGGACCAGCAGGGTGTATGTCCAGGTCTTTTTGAGGACCAGCAGGGCGCGTGTCCAGGTCTTGTTGAGGACCAGCAGGGTGTGTGTCCAGGTCTTGTTGAGGACCAGCAGGGCGTGTGTCCAGGTCTTGTTGAGGACCAGCAGGGCGTGTGTCCAGGTCTTGTTGAGGACCAGCAGGGCGTGTGTCCAGGTCTTGTTGAGGACCAGCAGGGCGCGTGTCCAGGTCTTGTTGAGGACCAGCAGGGCGCGTGTCCAGGTCTTGTTGAGGACCAGCAGGGCGCGTGTCCTGGGCTTGTTGAGGATCAGCAGGGCGCGTGTCCAGGTCTTGTTGAGGACCAGCAGGGCGCGTGTCCAGGTCTTGTTGAGGACCAGCAGGGCGCGTGTCCAGGTCTTGTTGAGGACCAGCAGGGCGCGTGTCCAGGTCTTGTTGAGGACCAGCAGGGCGTGTGTCCAGGTCTTGTTGAGGACCAGCAGGGTGTATGTCCAGGTCTTGTTGAGGACCAGCAGGGTGTATGTCCAGGTCTTGTTGAGGACCAGAAGGGCGCGTGTCCAGGTCTTGTTGAGGACCAGCAGGGCGCGTGTGTCCAGGTCTTGTTGAGGACCAGCAGGGCGCGTGTCCAGGTCTTGTTGAGGACCAGCAGGGTGTGTGTCCAGGTCTTGTTGAGGACCAGCAGGGCGCGTGTCCAGGTCTTGTTGAGGACCAGCAGGGCGCGTGTCCTGGGCTTGTTGAGGATCAGCAGGGCGCGTGTCCAGGTCTTGTTGAGGACCAGCAGGGCGCGTGTCCAGGTCTTGTTGAGGACCAGCAGGGCGTGTGTCCAGGTCTTGTTGAGGACCAGCAGGGCGCGTGTCCAGGTCTTGTTGAGGACCAGCAGGGCGTGTGTCCAGGTCTTGTTGAGGAGACCAGCAGGTTGTATGTCCAGGTCTTGTTGAGGACCAGCAGGGTGTATGTCCAGGTCTTGTTGAGGACCAGCAGGGTGTATGTCCAGGTCTTGTTGAGGACCAGAAGGGCGCGTGTCCAGGTCTTGTTGAGGACCAGCAGGGCGTGTGTCCAGGTCTTGTTGAGGACCAGCAGGGCGCGTGTCCAGGTCTTGTTGAGGACCAGCAGGGTGTGTGTCCAGGTCTTGTTGAGGACCAGCAGGTTGTATGTCCAGGTCTTGTTGAGGACCAGCAGGGCGCGTGTCCAGGTCTTGTTGAGGACCAGCAGGGCGCGTGTCCAGGTCTTGTTGAGGACCAGCAGGGCGCGTGTCCAGGTCTTGTTGAGGACCAGCAGGGCGCGTGTCCAGGTCTTGTTGAGGACCAGCAGGGGCGTGTCCAGGTCTTGTTGAGGACCAGCAGGGCGTGTGTCCAGGTCTTGTTGAGGACCAGCAGTGCGCGTGTCCAGGTCTTGTTGAGGACCAGCAGGGCGCGTGTCCAGGTCTTGTTGAGGACCAGCAGGGCGCGTGTCCAGGTCTTGTTGAGGACCAGCAGGGCGCGTGTCCAGGTCTTGTTGAGGACCAGGAGGGCGCGTGTCCAGGTCTTGTTGAGGACCAGCAGGGCGCGTGTCCAGGTCTTGTTGAGGACCAGCAGGGCGCGTGTCCAGGTCTTGTTGAGGACCAGCAGGGCGCGTGTCCAGGTCTTGTTGAGGACCAGCAGGGCGCGTGTCCAGGTCTTGTTGAGGACCAGCAGGGCGCGTGTCCAGGTCTTGTTGAGGACCAGCAGGGCGCGTGTCCAGGTCTTGTTGAGGACCAGCAGGGTGTGTGTCCAGGTCTTGTTGAGGACCAGCAGGGTGTATGTCCAGGTGCACACAGCCCTTATATTAAAAGCTTGGCAATAGCTCAGGGTAGTTGCTTCCCTTTGCTGACAGCCTTGGTGTGATGATAGCTCCAGCCGGGAGAGGTGACCTTCTCGGTGAGTCCCTATGTTGGGGGACCTTTTTGCCCTCAACACTGGAAGAGTCAGGACAGCTACGTATGTCTAGCAAGACTGAGAAAGCTGAAGTGACTAGCGAGTCCACAGAGGGGGACGGAGGGAGTCTGAGCTACGGAGATGGTTGTGAGAACCCAGGGAGCTGGGAGACCCCGATCTGGAGGGCAGGAGTGGCCCATACAGTGAGGTGCTGTGATAGTAGGATGAGTGAGTCTGAAGATCCCGTCATCTGGAAGATCAATGATGATAGCGGTGGAGCTGCTGAAGCTGTTTTGGTGGTGTTTCTCCGGAACTTGTTCCCTTGGTTCTATCTAAGATGATAAATGTAATAAGTCATCACAACCTTCTGTCTATACAGGAATTCAGCCAATCCTCATCCTCAATATCAACAAAGGATGACAACTGGGCAACAAATAAAGATCTTGTTTATTTACACAGCAAAGAAAAGTAGTTACTAATGGAACCAATCAAAAGATAGGATACTACAAAAACAAATATTAGAGATGACTACAGGAAGGGAAGTTCTAGACAAGCCATGCTGATACATTACATCCTGATGTTCTGAGGTCTGGGCCCCAGAAGAAGGAAGAAAGGGACACAGAGGCAGACCTTCATACCCCCCCCTCCCTTCCAGGTAGTCCCACCCTTCAATAGGTTCCAGTATTCTGCCATTTCTGTTCAAGGGGGGGGGCTCTGTGATTTGTGAAAGACATTGGCCAACTGTAATTTAGCCAAAGTCCAGGAAGCATACCTCCTTGGAAGCCAGTTCCCCCAGGAAAGTCTATGACAATACTCCCTAGGAGATGTTAGAAATGACGGCTCCCTACTGTCATGAACCCCTACAGGACACCTTCACGGGGTGGGGATGGGGGGTGGAGGGGGGTTGAGGTGATGCAACAAATGGTAAATAAGTTCCAGGAATTGAGACCCCTATCAGAAGTTCACAAGAATATTAAAAATGATTGTAGGCCCAAGAAGGTGAACGTTATTATAGGCCCAAAGTAGCCATCACAAAGCGTAGCCAGGTGGGCGTGTGCATTTTCTGTTACCTGTTGTTGCTGTAAAGCTGATCAGCTGGTAGGATTACACACCCGCCTGACGTTTATTTGAACCATTTTGATCCTTTTCTCATCATTGTTCTTCTTTTACAGTACCCCAAACATTTGAGAACTTGGAGTATCTGAGATCCTTCATCTCTGGGCAAGGAAGGACAGCAGAAGACCAGCGGTAGGTGTCATGGCCTCTGGGATGTGTTCTTTCCATCTCTCCATTGACATGTTTGAGGTTGGCAGACTGGTGGAGGTCACTGCGTCTCACAGCAGAGCCTCCATGGAAGTCTATGGGAAGGCCATGTTTTGTAGTCTTTATAGCATGTGGAAGGGTAGAGCCTTGATCTGTGTCCCGGCTGGGGAGATTCACCCCATTATTTGCCCCGATGACTGTTCTCAACAAGACAGGAAGTGAGGGGGGGTCTGACGTTGTCCTGGGCAGCACCAGGGGGAGGCTTGGGCATGCTATGGCACCCTAACTACTTTCTTATGTCTAGTTCTTCTAGGGCTGGTGTTGAGGGGTGGGGGCATGTTGGGTAACTGCCCCCAATCTGAGGAGCACCCAGCCCTACAAGTAGTCTAGAATTCCCCCCTCCTTCCCTAAAACTACAGAGCAATGCCCCTCACACCCGGCTGTATAGAAGGGACAGGCACAGGCGGGGGGGCAGCACACAGCCTTCTGGAGGTCTCCTGATAGAAGTGCAAAGAGGAGCCACGTGTACCGGGACACCACTATGGACAAGGACCTGAGTCAGACTACCGCCCTTTGCCCCCCCCCCCCATCGATCTTGAAGTTGAAAATCTTTATTTGTTGCTATTTCTTTGCAGTTTTGGAAATGAGAATTTACGGCAGTGGACGGCGGCATCCAATCAGGATGATCGGACCACAATGGAGCAGGTTGGTCGCCATCTTATCTCATACTTTAGAGGGATGTCCCGGGTCCCGAGGATCATGGCTGGAAGCCTTGACAGGGACATGGATGTTTGGCATGTAGGCGATGTATGCGGTGAGGTTCCCACCAGTGTGGCCGTGCGTTCCTGTGAATGGGTTGCTGTGCCTGCATTTAATGCAAATAAAGATTCCTGCCCCGGTCCACGTTTTGTTTGAGCATGCGGGTTCTTTGTGGTTCCTGCCCCGGTCCACCTTTTGTTTGAGCATGCGGGTTCTTTGCCTGCCCGGTCCACCTTTTGTTTGAGCATGCGGGTTCTTTGTGGTTCCTGCCCCGGTCCACCTTTTGTTTGAGCATGCGGGTTCTTTGTGGTTCCTGCCCCGGTGATCATGCTGTGGGCTGACATGCGGGGAGGGGGGGCAATCAGAATGAAGGTAGCCCCGCGTGTCCTCCAAGAGCAGCACGATTCAGCTGCAGGTGGTTGCGGGACAGGAGTTATTCCTCCTCCCACAACCAGCCCACTGCCTGCGGTCCCGTGTGAACCACGCCTCAGAGGAGCTGGACTCTGGAAGCTTTCCCCAAACATGTAGACAAAGGGGGACGTTTCGGCACAATTTATATTTTTTTATATTCCAGATAACATAACAAGCCTGATAGGATAACTAAACACGAGAACATAAACATGTCATCTTACAGTCTTTATATGTGGTGGCTGCATTAGTCTTCATTTTTCACAAACCAATAACATACTGGCTCCTGTCTCCAGCAGGCTCCCATAACACAACTCCATTGCCAGTATGAGAACCAATAGAAAGTCACCCTGCAGCTGTGCGGGGTATGGGATTGGGGTGGAAGGAGGGTAGGGAGTGTCCCGTGGTAAGTAAATAGCATGAGATAAGAGGAGTCCCTTCCTGTGAATGGAAGTGTGGGGTCTCCGTATGCCCCTGGAAAGGATGGCGGTACAATGGCGCTCTTCTCTTGTAGCTGGAGATAAGGCCGTGGTGGGGGGTTGTTGGGATCTCAGCTCTGAATGGGGGTGGATTCTAATTGCTGTGGTGGTCCTCATTCATTCGTGGGGTTGGATGGGACACAATGTGTGGAGAGTGGTGGGAACACCATCTCCTCTGTCTTTGTGGTCTTGGTTGGTGTGTTTCCTGCGCTCTCCGTTCGTTGGGTAGATCCATCCAGTTTGGTATCATTTCCTCGCAGCCCATACAGTGATGGCGGGTCGGCAGTCGTGTCGGAGTCTGGAGAATAAAGCATTGTTCTCCTTTTGGATATTTGAGGGGGAAGGGAGGTCCCTTTGTATGCCGTTCCCATTGTTTGGAGGCATCTAATGGAGGTTTTACAGATGTGGTGGGAATGACATTTGGCAGCACCAGGCTGGTAGGATCTGGATTGTAGCTCCATCGATGATGACAGTGCCTCTTTGCCATGCTCCACGAATAATGTCCTCCTTGATTGTAAAAATGTGGACGTGGCCTATTACGTCACTCGGCTCGGCGTGGGAGGGATTCTGCGAAGCTGGTACCCTGTGTACCCAAACAAGTTCTTGGGGGTCAGTATGAATGTTACCCAGAATATCAATAAAGTGGTATTAAACCCAAAACCAGAAATGTCATATATTGCACCTTAGCAATCATTAGATGTGGTGGCTGCATTAGTTTTCTTTTTGAATTGTTAAGCTGCAATGTAATAACCTGGATGATTTGTAGTCTTTTTGATCATTTGGGTTTTCTCCTAAGCCTGGTGTAGCTGTAGTTACTCCATTCTGTCACTGGGTGGCACTGTTGCCTTTACATTAGTAGGATGAACTGCAGTACAGCTGGGTTGTGAATATGCATACTTTTCTCAGCCAATCAGGAGATTCCTTTGGCTGCTGAGCATGCTGGGAGAAAGTATAAATATTTGGGGAGGTCAGGTGATCGCAGTTTTCCCACCGGCTTCCCAAAGGTGCCAATCCTTAATGGGGAGCGGGGGGCCAATCTTTAAAGTAGAACGTCCCCTTTTGGGTGGAACTCCGCTTTTCTTTTCCTGTACTGCCTGCTGGTCTGCTGTTTGTTAGGGTGTCCTGTGCCCCGCCCCTCTCCCTGAACCTCCTACTGTTCTGAGCAACAAAACTCATAGATTTTCATTCTAAAAGTGATCGGCGCCCATTTTTCTACACTGTCCGTCACCAGCATGCCAAGAAACCTGCACCCTGAGGTGAAATGTCAGCCCTCCATGTCTTTGGGGGTAACCCCCATGCTTCCTGAGGTCGGGGGGCGCTACATCAGCATCCCCTAGGAAAAACGGGAGGGGACCCCTGCAAGGGGAGCGATGTCTCACAACCAGACTTTAACAATAACTGTTTGACTTCAGGGCCCTGTAAAGGCATAACCCATGGCTCATACATCCTATAGCAGTGGTTGTCCACTTACCAGGTATAACGGGCCTCAACTGTGGCCCCTGACAGCACCACAGGGCCACCCATAAAATTCAGTATAGGACAGAAGACAATCAGAGACTGGAGACACATTCCAGGAGATAGAGAGAGAGAGAGAGAGAGACTGGAGACACATCACAGGAGAGAGAGAGACTGGAGACACATCCTAGGAGATACAGAGACTAGAGACACATCCTAGGAGATACAGAGACTGGAGACACATCCTAGGAGATACAGAGACTAGAGACACATCCCAGGAGATAGAGAGAGACTGGAGACACATCCCAGGAGATACAGAGACTAGAGACACATCCCAGGAGATAGAGAGAGACTGGAGACACATCCCAGGAGAGAGAGAGAGACTGGAGACACATCCTAGGAGATACAGAGACTAGAGACACATCCCAGGAGATAGAGAGAGACTAGAGACACATCCCAGGAGAGAGAGAGAGACTGGAGACACGTCCCATGAGGTAGAGAGACTGGAGACACATTCCAGGAGAGAGAGAGAAACTGGAGACACATTCCAGGAGAAAGAGAAACTGGAGACACATCCCAGGAGAGAGAGAAACTGGAGACACATCCCAGGAGATAGAGAGAGACTGGAGACACATCCCAGGAGATAGAGAGAGACTGGAGACACATCCCAGAAGATAGAGAAACTGGAGACACATCCCAGGAGATATAGAGACTGGAGACACATCCCAGGAGGTAGAGAGACTGGAGACACATCCCAGGAGATAGAGAGAGACTGGAGACACATCCCAGGAGATACAGAGACTGGAGACACATCCCAGGAGATAGAGAGAGACTGGAGACACATCCCATGAGAGAGAGAGAGAGACACATCTGGAGACATATCCATCCAGGAGATAGAGAGAGACTGGAGACACATCCCAGGAGAGAGAGAGAGACTGGAGACACATCCCATGAAGATAGAGAGACTGGAGACACATCCCAGGAGGTAGAGAGAGACTGGAGACACATTCCAGGAGAGAGAGAGAGAGACTGGAGACACATCCTAGGAGATAGAGAGACTGGAGACACATCCCAGGAGATAGAGAGAGACTGGAGACACATCCCAGGAGATAGAGACTGGAGACACATCCCAGGAGAGAGACTGGAGACACATCCCAGGAGGATAGAGAGAAACTGGAGACATATCCCAGGAGATAGAGAGACTGGAGACACATCCCAGGAGAGAGAGAGAGAGAGACTGGAGACAAATCCCAGGAGATAGAGAGAGACTGGAGACACATCCCAGGAGATAGAGAGAGAGAGACTGGAGACACATCCCAGGAGATAGAGAGAGACTGGAGACACATCCCAGGAGATAGAGAGACTGGAGACACATCCCAGGAGATAGAGAGAGACTGGAGACACATCTCAGGAGTTAGAGAGAGAGACTGGAGACACATCCCAGGAGATAAAGAAAATGGAGACACATCCCAGGAGATATAGAGACTGGAGACACGTCCCAGGAGATAGAGAGAGAGACTGGAGACACATCCCAGGAGATAGAGAGAGAGACTGGAGACACATCCCAGGAGATAGAGAGAGAGACTGGAGACACATCCCAGGAGATAGAGAGACTGGAGACACATCCCAGCAGATAGAGAGACTGGAGACACATCCCAGAAGATAG
Source organism: Staurois parvus (assembly GCA_951230385.1). Taxonomy (NCBI): domain Eukaryota; kingdom Metazoa; phylum Chordata; class Amphibia; order Anura; family Ranidae; genus Staurois; species Staurois parvus. Next base: position 4,642 of record CATNWA010003811.1, on the reverse strand, counting down.
AGAGAGAGAGACTGGAGACACATCCCAGGAGATAGAGAGAGAGAGACTGGAGACACATCCCAGGAGATAGAGAGACTGGGGACATCCCAGGAGATAGTGAGACTGGAGACATCCCAGGAGATAGTGAGACTGGAGACATCCCAGGAGATAGTGAGACTGGAGACATCCCAGGAGATAGTGAGACTGGAGACACATCCCAGGAGATAGAGAGACTGGAGACACATCCCAGGAGATAGAGAGACTGGAGACACATCTCAGGAGATAGAGAGAGACTGGAGACACATCTCAGGAGATAGAGAGAGACTGGAGACACATCTCAGGAGATAGAGAGAGACTGGAGACACATCCCAGGAGATAAGAGAGACTGAAGACACATCCCATGAGGTAGAGACTGGAGACACATCCCATGAGGTAGAGACTGGAGGCACATCCCATGAGGTAGAGACTGGAGGCACATCCCATGAGGTAGAGACTGGAGACACATCCCATGAGGTAGAGACTGGAGACACATCCCAGGAGGTAGAGACAGACACATCCCTGGAGACACATGAGGTAGAGAGACTGGAGACACATCCCATGAGGTAGGTAGAGACTGGAGACACATCCCAGGAGGTAGAGACTGGAGACACATCCCAGGAGAGACTCCCAGGGGTAGACCCAGAAGGTAGAGACTGGAGACACATCCCAGGAGGTAGAGACTGGAGACACATCCCAGGGTAGGTCCCAGGAGGTAGAAACTGGAGAGACTGGAGACACATCTCTGGAGACACATCTCAGAGGTAGAGACTGGAGCCATGATACATAGAGCTGCCGGATTACTGTCACTATAGGCTCGCTGTAAAGGAATGCTTCCATTACTGTCTGCTGAGGTCTGCAAAGGGCCGCATGTGGCCCCTGGGCCGCAGGTTGGACACTGGGGTCCTATAGTATGCTGTCAGTCTGACAACTAGAAGTTCTGATGACGCCGACAGGCTGGAGCTCGCTCAGATTCCTTCTTCTTGAGATGTAAGCAATCCAGGCTGTACTGTCATTGGCGGTGCCTATGGGGAGCGATGGGGAGCAGCAAACTGCAATGTGTATTTTACAGACAAAAGCTGCTAATAGGAGAGAAGAAGTGCAGACATGGGGATTTACATGATGGTGTCACCTCCGAGCGGCCATCTTGGTCCAGGGAGTAGATGGTGACATAAATCGACGTCTGAACAAGGATGGCTTCATCCTTCTGGAGAGGAGATCAGATGAAGGTATTGTCAGGGGAGGACTAGGACACATGTTTGCCATTATTGAGAAAACATATATCTGATACTAGGTCCTGTTTACCTGGTTCATAGAGTCCATGACGAAGGATTCCCAGAGCACTGGGATAGCTAACGAGCCTAGCAGACTCAGCTTCCTATGTAGCTCCTTTTAGAAGACTATATCATATGAAACAGACCTTGTCGGCACAGAAGGCAACGTCCTGCAAGAGAAGATGTACTCACCGGCCTTCATTATTATTATTATACAGTATTTATAAAGCCCCCATAGTTGGCTCAGCGCTGTACATTACAGAGGGGGACAGAACATGTGACAGAACAATACCAATACAATGTGATACACGAGGGGATCGAGGGCCCTGATCCTTGGAGCTTACAATCTAGGAGGGAGGGGGGCGGTAGTACAGGAGGAGATAGCTGTGGGGGATGATGGGGTGGTAGGAAGAGTGGAGGAGGTCGGCAGGTTAGCAGGGGGTGGGGTAGGCTTCCCTGAAGAGATGGGTTTTCAGAGTGCGCCTAAAGGAGAGGAGAGTAGGTGATAATCTGATGGGTTGGGGCAGGGAAGTTCCAGAGGATGGGTGACACCCTGGAGAAGTCCTGGAGGCGGGCATGAGAGGAGGAGACCAGGGAACTAGAGAGAAGGAGGTCTTGTGAGGAGCGGAGAGTGTGCGTGTTGGGTGGTACTTGGATATTAGGTCAGTGATGTAGTTCGGGGCAGTATGGTGGACGGCTTTGTACGTCAGTGTTAGGATTTTGAATTTGATCCGTTGTGCAATCGGAAGCCAGTGGAGGGATTGGCAGAGGGGGGTGGAGGACACTGAATGGAGGCCAGTGGAGGGATTGGCAGAGAAGGGTGGAGGACACTGAGTGGAGGCCAGTGGAGGGATTGGCAGAGAGAGGGGTGGAGGACACTGAATGGAGGTCAGTGGAGGGATTGGCAGAGAGGGGTGGAGGACACTGAATGGAGGCCAGTGGAGGGATTGGCAGAGAGGGGTGGAGGACACTGAGTGGAGGCCAGTGGAGGGATTGGCAAAGGGGGGTGGAGGACACTGAGTGGAGGCCAGTGGAGGGATTGGCAGAGAGGGGTGGAGGACACAGCATGGAGGTCGGTGGAGGGATTGGCAGAGAGGGGTGGAGGACACTGAATGGAGCCAGTGGAGGGATTGGCAGAGAGGGATGGAGGACACTGAGTGGAAGCCAGTGAGGGAGAGGGGTGGAGGACACTGATTGGAGGCCAGTGGAGGGATTGGCAGAGAGGGGTGGAGGACACTGAGTGGAGGCCAGTGGAGGGATTGGCAGAGGAGGGTGGAGGACACTGAATGGAGGCCAGTGGAGGGATTGGCAGAGGGGGGTGGAGGACACTGAATGGGGGCCAGTGGAGGGATTGGCAGAGGGGGGTGGTGGAGACGGAGCGGTTGGAAAGGTGAATGAGTCTGGCAGCCGTATTCAGGATGGAGTGGGGCGGGGAATAGCCAGCGGTGAGGCAGGCCAGTGAGGAGGGAGTTGCAGTAGTTGAGTCGTGATATGATGAGGGAGTGGATGAGCTGTTTAGTGGTTTCTGGGGTTAGGAACGTGCGGATTTTGGCGATGTTGCAGAGGTGGAGTCTGCATGTTGCAGGTGTCTGCATGTTGCAGAGGTGGAGTCTGCATGTTGCGGAGGTAGAGTCTGCATGTTGCGGAGGTGGAGTCTGCATGTTGCGGAGGTGGAGTCTGCATGTTGCGGAGGCGGAGTCTGCACAAGTTAGTTAAAGATTGGACTTGTGGCTGGAAGGATAGGTTGGAGTCCAGAATGACACCAAGTACTCTGGCCTGCAGGGCGGGTTTGATGGTGGCGTTGTTGGATGTGATGAAGAAGTCAATGGGGGGGGTGTCCGGGCTGGGGGGAAGACAAGGAGCTCGGTTTTGGAGAGGTTCAGTTTAAGGAAGTGGAGCGACATCCAGTCTGATATGTCACTCAGTAGGTGTGTGATTTGGGCGGAGACCGAGGGGGTGAGGTGGGGGGTGGAGACCGAGGGGGTGAGGTGGGGGGTGGAGACCGAGGGGGTGAGGTGGGGGGTTGAGAGATAGATTTGTGTGTCGTCGGCATAGAGGTGGTAGTTGAAGCCGTGAGAGTGTATGAGTTGGCCAAGGGAGGAGGTGTAGATGGAGAAGAGAAGGGGCCCGAGGACAGAGCCTTGAGGGACCCCAACAGAGAGGGGGAGTGAGGGGGAGGTGGTAGCATTATAGGTAACGCTGAAAGAGCGTTGTGACAGGTAGGACGAGATCCAGGAGAGAGCAGAATCTGTGAGGCCGAGGGAGTGTAGTTTTTTGAGGAGGAGGGGGTGGTGGACTGTGTGGAAGGCCACGGAGAGGTCAAGGAGTAGGAGCACTGAATAGTGGCCATTAGCTTTGGCGGTTAGCAGGTCGTTGGAGAGTTTGAGTAAGGCAGTTTCGGTGGAGTGTAGGGGGCAGAGGCCAGACTGGAGGAAATCGAGGAGGTTGTTGTCAGTGAGGTGAGAGCTCAGGCGATTGTAGACGAGGCGCTCGAGGAGTTTAGATGTAAATGGGAGCAGGGAGATGGGTCTGAGGTTGTTCGGGTCATTGGGGTCCAAGGAGGGCTTTTTAAGTATGGGGGTGATGTGTGCATGTTTCAGAGGGGAGGGGAAAGTGTCGGAGGAGAGGGAGAGATTACAGATGTGGGTGGGTTATAAATACTGTGTAATAATAATAATAATTTAGTGACTTGACATAAGTCCCCAATACAAAGGACGTCACCATTTTATCATTTTTATCATATGATAGACCCCATTAATGGGCATTGTGCAGTCTTTTAGAAGTCTCATCTCATGTGTGTTCTTCACAGGTAGCTGCCAGCTCCTCGAACAGAAATGATGACCTCGATTTTACAGAAATCCCCCAGCTTGATGATTTCGACCGTGAAATTATTATCCAACTTGAGAAAGAAGACACCGTCCAAAATGCTGCCGATTCCTTGTACAATAAGTTAACACACGGAAACCGTCCAAAAACTCTTCTAGAATGGGATGAGCAATCTGGAGGGTTCAAAGTAGTGAAATCCAAAGGAACCAACACTATTGAGATAACTGAGAACACTAAATTTACTGTGGTGGGACATGGAAGAGAAAGTGGAGGACAGCTGTCTGTGGGTTGGAAAACGGCCAAACAGCTGGCAGAAGTCCTCATTAAACTTCAGGGACCAGCATCTCCTCTACACTGGTCCTCAAAACAAGGCAGCATTGAGGAAATAAGTGTTGTTTCCTGTATGGTGGGAGCTGGGGATAAAGGGGAAGGCTTTGTAAAAGAAATCTTGATAGGGCTGAAAGACAAACAAATCCTTGTTGGTTCGGTTTCAGTTCGTACAGTTGAGGTCATTGTAGGAAAGGATG
>CATNWA010003810.1:0-24357 GCA_951230385.1 Staurois parvus | reverse complement strand
TCCTTCCTTCCTCCTTCCTTCGCTACCTATTTGCCAGGATTTCCTTCACTCCCCTTACTTTCCCTTCCTTCCTCCTTCCTTCTTTACATACTTGCATCTTCCCTCACTTTCCCCCTTTCCATTCCTTTTATCCATTTTCTTCCTTCCTTCCTTCTTCCTTCCAAACTTACTTTCCCTTTTTTCTTCCTTATCCTTCCATTCCACTCTTTCTCCCCCTTCTCCCTTATTCCCCCCACTTCCTTCTCCTTTCTTTTTCTTTTTTTTTTTTCACATCCCCCTTTCCTTCCTCTTCCGTATTTTTCCCCTTTTCCTTCTTTTCCCTCACCCTTCTTTCAACTTTACTTATTTTTTTTTTCACTTCCCAGCTTCTTTCCCTTCTTTATTTTCTTCTTTCTCTCCTCTTTTTCTTCTTTCCTCCTTTTTCTTCCCCTCCCTCCCTCCCTTTCTTTCTTCTCCCCTCTTCTTTTTCCTCCCTTCCCTCCTCTTCTAACCTCTTTACCCCCCCTTCCACCCCCTCTCCCCCCTTTTCCTTTCCTTTTTCTCCCATTTCTCCTTCCCCCCTTCTCCCTTCCCCCTCTCTTTCCTTTCTCATACCCTCCTTCCTGCTTATCCCTTTCTCTTCCTTCTTTTTCTCTTCCTCTCCTCCCTCTCCCTCTATCCCCCTTCCTTCCCCTCCCTTCTCCCCTTCTTCCTTTTTTTTTCTTCTTCTTCTTCTTTCCCCCTCCCTTCTCCTCCTCTCTTTCCTTCCTTCTTCTCTCCTTCCTTCCCTTCTTCCTTCTTCTCTCTTTCCTCCTTTTTTCCCTTCCCTCTCTTCCCTATCCTCTCTCTCCCCCTTCCTTCTTTTCCCTTTTTCCTTCCCTCCTCTTCCCTTTCCTTCTCCCCTTTCTCCTTCTCCTTTCCTCATCCTTCCCTTAATTTCCTCTCTTTCCCCTTCTCCCCCCCCCCCTTCCTTCCTTCCTTTTTCTTTATTTCCTCTCCCTATCACTCCCTCTCCCCCCTCCCCTTCCCTCCCCCTTTTCCCTTTCCTTTTCCTTCCTTTTTCCTCTTTTTTCCCTCCCCTTCTCTCTTCTTCCTTTCCCCCCTTTTCCCTCCCCTCTTCCCACCTTCTTCCTCCCCCTTTCCTAACTCTTCTCTCTCTCTTCCTCCTTCCCTTCTCCTCTTCCCCTCCCTTTTCTCCCCCCCTTTCTTTTCCTTCTTTCCCCTTTTCCTCTTTCCCCCCCCCCTCCCCCTCCCCCTCCCTCCTTTTCTTCCTTCCCTCTTCCTCCCTCTCCCTTTTCCCCCCCTCTCCTCCCCCCCCTTTCTTCCCCTCCCCCCCTCCTTCCCCTTCTTCCCATCCCCCTCCCCCTTCTTTCCCCTCCCTTCTCCCCCCTCCTCCCCTTTCCCCCCCCCCCCTTCTCCCTTTCTCTTCTCCCCTTTTTCCCCACCTCTCTCTTCCCTCCCTCTCTCTTCCCCCTATCCCCCCTCTCCTTCCCCTTCCCCACTCCTTCCCTTTCCCTTTCTCCTTCCCCCCCTTTTCCCCCTTTTTCCCTTTCCTTCTCCTTCTCTTCCCTCCTTTTTTTTTCCCCCCCTTCTTTCCCTTCCCCCCTTCCTTTCCCCTTTTCCCTTTCCCTTCCCTTCTTTCCTCCTTCTTTCCCCCTTTCTCTCCTCCCTTTCCTCTCCTCCCTTCCTTCCTCCTTCTTCCTTTTTCTTCCTTTTCCCCCTTTTCCCCCTTTTTTTTCCTTCCTTTTTTTCTTCCCTTTCCCTTTCTCTCCCCCCCTCCTTTCTTCCTTTTTTTCTTCCTTCCTCTTTCCCTTCCCCTCTCCCCCTACAATCCCCCCCCTTCCCTACTTTTTCTCCCTTCCCTTCCCCTTCTTTTTCTCTTCCTTTCCTTTAACCCTTTCTTCCCTTCCCCACGTCCCCCCTTCCCCCTTCTTACTTTCCCTTTCCCCCTTCCTTCTTCCTCCTCCCTTCCCCTTTCCTTCTTCTCCTCCCCTTTTACTCCCCTCCTCTTCTCCCTCCTTCCCTTTCCTCCTCCTTTTTTCCCTCTTTTCCTTCTCTCCTTCTCTCTCCCCCCCTTCCCCCCCCCTCTCCCTTTTTCTTCCTTTCTTCCCCTTCTTCCCTTCCCCCCTCCTTCTTCCTCTCCTCCCCCCTTCCTTCCCCTTTCCCCTCCTCCTCCTTCCCCCTCCCCTTCCTTCTTTCCTCTTCTTCCCCTCCCTTCTTCTCCTCCTCTCCTTCTTCCCCTTCTTCCCTTTTCCTCTCCCCCCCCCCATCCCCCCCCCCTCCCCTCCTCCACCCTTCCTTTCCTCTCCTTCCCTTTCCTCCTCTTCCCTTTCCCCCCCTCTCCTTCTTCCTTTCCACTTCTCCCTTTTCCTCCCCTCTCCCCCTCCTTTTCTTCTCCTTCCCTTCCCCTCATTTCCCCTTCCCCCCCCTCCCCCCCCTCTTCCCCTTTTCTTCCTTTTCCTCCCTCCCTTTTTTTTTTCCTCTTTCTCCTCCCCTTCCTCTCCTTTTCCCTATTTCTTCCTCCCCCCCTTTCCCTTCCTCCTTTTTTCTCCTCTCTTCCCCTTTTTTCCCCCCCTTTTTCTCTTTCCTTCCTCTTTTTTTTCTCCTCTCTCCCCCCTTCCCCTTCCCCCCTTCCTCTCCTTCCTTCCCTCCTCCCCTTTTTTTTTTCCCTTCTACCCCCTTTCCCCCCTCCTCCTCCCTTCCCCTTCTCCCACTTTTCCCTCTTTCCCCCCTCCCTTCCCCCCCTCTCCCTTTTCCCTCCTTTCCCCTCCCTTCCCCCTTCCCTTTTCTCTCCCTTCCTCCTCCTTTCCCTTCCTTTTCTTCCTTCCTTTCCCCTTCCTTCCCTTCCCTTTCTTTCCCCCTTCTTCCCTCTTCTCTTCCCCTTCCCCCCCTCTCCTTTCTTTTTTCTCCTTCTTCCCCCCTTATTCTCCCTTTCTTCCCCTCCCTTTCCCTTTTCCTCTTCTTTTTCTCTCCTTTCCCTTCTCTCCTTCCCCCCCCCCCTTTCTCCTTTTCTCCTTCTTCTCTTCTCCTTTCCCCCCCCCCCCCTTTTCCTCCCCTTCCCTCGCTTTCCTCCCTTTCCTTCTTTTCCTTCCTTCTTTCCTTTCCCCTTCCCCCCCTTCCTCCCTTTTCCTCCCCTCCCTTCTCCTTCTTCTCCCTTCTTCTTCTCCCTTTCCCTCTCCCCCTCCTCCCCTTTCCCCCTCCTCCTTCTCCCCCCCCCTCCCTTCTCCCTTCTTTCCTCCCCCTTTTTTTTCTTCCCTCCCTCCCTTTTTTCCCCTCTTTCCTTCCTTTTCCTCTCCCCCTTCTCTCCCCTTCCTTTCCTTTCTTCCCCCTTTTTTCCTTCCTTCCTCCTTCTCTCCTTCTCCTCCCCCCCTACTTTCCCCCTTTCCTACCCTTTTCTCTCTTTTCCCCCCCCCTCCCCTTCCCTTTCCCCCCCTCTCCTCTTCCCTCCCCTCCCCCCTTCCTTTCCCCCCCCTCCTTTCCTTCCTTTTTCCTTTCCCTTCCCTCCTCCTCTGCCTCTCCTTCCTTCTCTCCCTCTTTCCTCTTCCTTCTCCCCTTCCTTCCTTCTCCCCTCACTTCCCCTTTTTTTCCTCTTCCCTCCTCCTTCCCCTCCTTCCTTTTTCCCTCTCTCCCTTTTCCCCCCCTCCTTCTTCCTTTCTCTTTCCTCCCCCCCCCCTTCCTCCTCCTCCCTTTTTCTTCTTCTTTCTTCCCTCCCCTCCCCCTCCTTCTCCACCCCCCCCCCCCCTCCTTCCCCCCCCCTTCCTCTTCCTTCCCTCCCTTCCCCTTTTCCCTTTCTCTCCCCTTTCTCCCTTCCCCTTCTCCTCCCCCCCTCCCCCTTCTCCTTCCTCTTCCCCTCCTTCTCCTTCCTCTCCCCTTTTCTTCCCCCTCCTTTTCCCCTCCCTCCATCCCCCCTTCTTCCTTTCCCCCCCCCTTCCCTCTTCCCCTTCTCGACCTTCTCTCTTTCCCCCCCCCCTTTCTCTTCCTTTCCCTTCCCCGCTCTCCCCCTCCCCTCTTTCTTCCTTTCCTCCTCTCCTTATCCTTCTCCCCTTTCTTCCCCCTCCTTCCTTCTTCCTTTCCCCCTCTCCCTCCTCCTTCCCCCCCCCTTCTTTCCCTCTTTTTTCCTTTCCTCTTCCTTCTTCCCCCCTTCCCCCCTTCCTTTCCCCTTTTCCTTTCCCCCCCCCCCCCTTTCCCCTTTTTTTCCCCCTTTCCCTCCCCTTCCCTTTCTCTCCCCCCTTTCCCTTCTCTCCTCCCTCTTTCCCCTTTCTTTTCCCCCTCCTTCCCCTCCCTTCTTCTTCCCCCCCCTCCCCTTCCTTTTCTCTTCCCCTTTCTTTCCCCCTCTTCCTTCTTCCCTTCCTTTCTCCCTTCTTCTCCCCCCCCTTCTTCTCCTCCTTCCCCCCCCCCTTCCCCCTCCTCTCCCCCCTTCCCCTCCCTTCTTCCCCTCTTCCTTCCTCCTCTCTTCTTCCCCTTCCCCCCCTTCCCTTTCTCTCTTTTCCCCCTCCCCCTTCCCCTTCCTTCCCCTCTTCCTTCCTCTCTCTTTTCCTTCCCCCCCCTTCTTCTTCCTCCCCTTCCTTCCTCCCCTTCCTCCCCCCTTCTTTCCTTTCCCTTTTCTTTTCCTTCCTTTTCCCTTCTCTTTTCCTCCCTCCCTTTTTCCCCCCCCCTCCTCCTTCCTCTTCTCTTCCTCCCTTTCCTCCCCCCCCCCCTTTCTCCCTTCCCCTCCTCCCTCCCTTCCCCCCTTCTTTCTCCCTTTTCCTTCTTCCTCCTCCCCCTTTTTCCCTTTTTCCCTTCCTCCCCCCCTCCCCCCTCCCCTCCTCCCCCCTTTTCTCTTTTCTCCTCCTCCCTTCTTTCCTTTCCCTTCATCCGCTTCCCTCCTCCTTTCCTTCCCCCCCTTTCCTCCTCCCCCCCCTCTCCCCCCCTTTCTCCCTCCCCTCCCCCCCTTCCCTTCTTCCCTTTTCCCCTTTTCCCCCTTCTCCTCCCTCTCCTCCCCTCTCTCCCTCTCCCTCCTTCCTTCCCCCCCCTACCCCCCCTCTTCCCCTTCTCTCCTCTCCTTTCCCCATTCCCTTCCTCCTTCCTCCTCCCTTCCCTCCCCCCCCTTTCCCCCCCCCCCCCCCCCTTTCCCTTCTCCTCCCCTCTTCCCTCCCTCTTCCTCCCTTCCTCTCCTCCTTCCCCCCTTTCTTCCCTTCCCTTCCCCCCTTCCCCCTTTCCCCCTCTCCCTCCCCACTCCCTTTCCCCTTCCTTCCCTCCCCCCCTCCCCTCCCCCCTCCCCTTTTTTCCCCTCCCTCCCCTCTTTTCCCTTTCTCCCCCCCCCTTTCCTCCCCCCCCCTTTCTCCCCCTTCCCCCTTCCCTCTTTTCCCTCTCCCTCTCCTCTTCTTTCTCCCCTCCCTCCTTCCCTTCCCCTTCCCCTTTCCCTCTCTTCCCCTTTCCCCTTCCCCCCCTTCTCTCCCCTTTCCCCTCCTTCCCCCCCCTTTCCCTTCCTTCCTTTCTCCCTTCCTCCCCTCCCCCCTCCCCCCTTCCCCTCCTCCCCTTCCCCCTTCCCCTCTTTTCCCCTTCTTCTCCCTCTCCCCCTTCTCCCTCCCTCTTCCCCTCCCCTTTTTTCTTTCTTCCCTTCTCTCTCCTTCCTCCCTTTCTTCTCCCCCCTTCCCTCCCCTTCCCTCCCTTCCTCCCTTCCTTCCTCCTTCCTTTCCCCCTCCCCACTCCTCTCCCCCCCCCCCCTTCTCCCCTCCCTTTTTTTTTTTCCTCTCTTCCCCTTTCCCCCTCCTCTTCCCCCCCCTCCTCCTTCCCTTCTCTCCCCCCTTCCCCCCCCCTCTTTTCCTCCTTCCCCCCCCTCTCCTTTTCCTCTTCTCCCCTCCCTTCCCTTCCCTTCCCTTCCCTCCTCTCTTCTTTCCCCCCTCTCCCATTCCTTTCCTCTTTTCCCTTTTCTCCCCTTCCCTCTTTCCTTTTCCCTTTCCTCCCTTTCTCCTCCTCCCCCTTCCTCCCCCCCTCTCCCCCCTCCCCCCCTCCTCTTCTCCCCCTTCCCCCCCCCCTCTCCTTCCTTCCTTCCCTTTCCCCTTCCTCTCCCCCCATCCCCCCTCCTCCCCCCTTCTCCCCTTTCCCTTTCCCCCTCCCTTTTCCCCTTTCCCTCCCTCTCCCTTCCCTTTTTCCCCCTCCTCCCTTTCTTTTTTTCCTTCCCCCCTTCCTTCCTTCTTCTTCCTCTTCCCCCCCCTCTTCCCCTTTTTCCTCCCCCCCTTCCTTCCCTTTTTTCCCTCCTCCCCCCCCCCCCCTCCTTCTTCTTCTTCTCTTCCCTCCCTCTCCTTCCCCTCTCCCCCCTCCCCCCCCCCCCCCCCCCCCCCCCTCCCCTTCCTCCCCCTTCCCTTTCCCCTCCCTTCCCCCTCCCCTCTCCCCTTCCCCCTTCCCCCCCTCTCCCCTTTTTTTCTTTTTCTCCCTTCCTTTCTTCTCCCCTTCCCCCCCTTTTCTCCCTTTCTTCCTTCTTCCCCCCTCTCCCCCTCCCTCCCTCTCCTTTTTCCCCCCCCCCCCTCTTCCTTTCTCTCCCTTTCCTCTCTTTCTCTCCTTTCTCTTTTCCCCTTCCTCTCCCTTCCTCCTCTCTTCCTCCTCCCCCCCCCCCCCCTCCTCCCTCCTCCCTTCCTTCTCCCCCCTTTCCTTCCCCCCTTTCTTCCTCCTTCTCCCTCCTTTCCTTCCCTCCCTCCTCCTCCTTCTCCCTTCCTTTTCTCCTCCTTCCTCCTTTTCCTCCTCCCCCCTTCCCTCTTCCTTCCCTTTCCTCCCTCTTTCCCTCCCCCCCCCCTTCCCCCCCCCTTTTCCCCTTTCTCTTTTCTTCTTCCTTCCTTCTCTCCTTTCCCCCTCCCCCCCCCCTCCTCCCCTCCTTTTTTCTCTTCCTCTCTCTCCCCTTCCTTCCCCCCCTTCCCCCTTTCCTCCTCTTTTCCCCTTTTTTTCTCCCCTTCCCCCCCCTCTCTTCCCCCCCTTCTTTTTTCCTCCTCCCCCTCCTTCCCCCCCCTTTCTCCTTTCTTCTCCCTCCCCTTCCCCCCTCTCTCTTCCTCCCCCTCCTTCCCTTCTCCTTCCTCCTCTTTTTCCCCCTTCTACCCTTCCTCCCCTCCTCTTTTCCTTTCTCCTTTCCTTTCCTTTTCCTTCCCCCCTCCCCCCCTCCCCTCTTCTCCCTTTTCCCTCCCCCCCCCCCCCTCTCTCTTCCTTCTTTCCTCTTTCCTCCCTTTCCCTCCCTTCCCTCTTCTCCCTTCTCCCTCTCCCCTTCCCCTTCCCCTTCTTCTCCCCCTTTCCCTCTTCCCTTTTTCCCCCCCTTCCCCCTTCTCTTCCTTCCCCCTTTCCCTCTCCCCTTCTCCTTTTTCTTTTTTTCTTCTCCCTCCCCCCCCCTTTCCCTTCTTCCTCCTTCCTTCTTTCTTCCCTTTTTCTCTTCTTTCTTCTCTCTCCCTCCCCCTCTTCCTTCTCTCCTCTCCTTTCCTCCTCCCCCTTTCTCCCCCCCTCCTCCCTCCCCTTCTCTCCTTTCCCCTTCCCCTTCCCCCTTTCTTTCCTTTTCCCCCCTCCCTTCCTCTCCCTTTTCTTCCTCTCCCCCCCCCCTTTTTTTTCTTCTCCTTCCCTCCTCCTTTCTTTCTTTTTTTTCCCTCTCCCTCTTCCCTTTTTCCTCTCCTTTCTTCCTTCTTCCTTCCCTATCCTTTTCCTCCCTTCTCCCCCCCTTTCTTTTTTCCTTCCCTCCTTCCCCCCCCCCCCTTTTCCTCTTTTCTTCCTCTTCCTCTTCTTTCCTTTTCTTTCTTTTCCCTCTTCTTCCTCTTCCTTCTCCCTTTCCCCTTCTCCTCTTCCTTTTTTTTTTTTTCTCTCCCTTCCCCCCCCTTTTTTTCTCCTCCTTCTCCTTCCTCTCCCCTTTTTTCCTTCTTTCCTCCTCCTCCCCCCCCTTCTCCCTCCCTCTCCTTCCTTACTTCTTCTCCCCTTTCCCTTTCCCCCTTCTCTCTCTTTTCCCCTCCCCCCTCCCTTCCTTTCCTTTCCCTCCTCTCCTCTTCCTTTTCCTCTCTTCCCCTTCCTCTTTTTTCTTCCCCCCCCTTCCCCTCTTTTTCTTCCCCTTTTCCTCCCTCCTCCCCTCCCTTCCCTTCCTTCTTTTCTTTCCTTTTTCCCCTCTTTCCCCCCTCCCCTCCCTCTCCCTTCTCCTCTTCTTCTCTTCTCCTTCCTCACTCCTTCCTCTTTCCCCCCTCCCTTCCTCTCTTCTCCCCTTTTTTCCCCCCTCCTTCTTCCTCCTTCTTCTTCCTTCTTCTTCTCTTCCCTTCCTCTTTCCCCCCCCTCTTCTCTCTTCCTTCCCTTCCCCTTCCCCCCTCTCCCCTCCTCTCTTTTTCTCCCCCCTTTCTTTTTTCCCTTTTCCCCTTTCCCCATTCCTTCTCCTTTCCCTTCTTCTCCCCCCCCTTTTCTTCTTTTTCCCTCTCTCTCTCTTCCCTTTCCTCTCTTCTCTTTTTCCCTCCCCTTCTCCCCTTTTTCCCCTCTTCTTCCTCCTCTTCTCTTCTCCTCCCCCTTCCTCCCTCCCCTTCCTTCCCCCTTCCCCTTCTTCCTCTTCTCCCCCCTCTTCCCTTTCTCTCCTCCCCTTTTCCCCTTTTCCTTCCCTTTTTCGATCCCCTTTCCCCCCTTCCTTTCCTTCCTTTCCTCTTCCTTCTCCTTCTTTCTCCCCCCTTTCCCCTCCCTTTTAACTCCCCCTCCTTCTTTTTCTTCTTCTTTCCTTTTTCCTTCTCTCTTCCTTCTTCCCCTTCCTTCTTTCCTTCCTCTTTCCCTTCCCTCTCTTTCCTTCCCCCTCCTCTCCCCCCTCTCCTTCCTCCCCCCTCCCTTCCCTTCCCTCCTTCTCTTTCCTCTCTTCTCTTCTCTTCCTCCTTCCTTCTTCTTCTTCCTTCTTCTTTTTTCTTTTTCCTCTTTTTACCTTCCCTCTCTTTTCTTCTTCTTTTCCCACTTTTTCCCTTTTCCCTTTTTTCCCTTTCCCCCCTTTTCTTCCCCCCCTCCCCTCTTCTCCCCCCCTCTTCTCCCCCCCCCTTCTCCCCCCTTTCTTTTTCCCCTCCCCCCCCTTCCCTCTCTCCTCTCCTCTTCCCTCTTTCCCTTCCCTCCCCCTTCCCTTTTTCTCTTCCCTCCCTTTTCTTTTCCTTTTCCCCTTTCTTTTCTCCCCTCCTTCCTTCTTTCCCTTTTCTTTTCTCCCCCCTCCTCCTTCTTTCTTTCCTCCCCCCTTCTTCTCCCTTTCTTTCCCCCCCCCCTTTTTTCCTTTCCTCTCTCCCCTTTTCCTTCCCCCCTCCTCTCCCCCCTTCCTCCTCCCTTCCTCCTTCTCTCCTTTCCCTCCTTCCTTCCTTCTCTTTCCCCTCTCCTTTTCTCCCCCCCCCCCCCTTCCCCCTTTTCTTCCTTTCCCTCTTCTTCCCCTTCCCCCCTTTCCCTTTCCCCCTTTCCTCTCCTTTCCTTCTTTCTTCCCCTCCCCCCTCCTTCTTTCCCTTCCCTCCTCTTCCTTCTTTTCTCCCCCCTCCCTTTCCTTCTTCCTTTTCTCCTCCTTCTCTCTCTCCCCCTCCCTCTTCTCTCCCCTTTCCCCCTTCTCTCTTCTTCCCTTTTCCTCCCCCCTCCCCCCTCCTTCCCCTTCTCCCCCTTTTCCCCCTCTCTCCCTCTTCTTCTTCCTTTCCTTTCTCTCTCTCTCCCCCTCTTCCCCTCCCCTTCTCCCCCTCTCCCCTTCCCCCTCCTTCTTTTCTTTCTTTCTTCTTCCTTCTCCTTTCTTTCCCTCCCCCCCCTTCTTCTTCCTCCCCCTCCTCCTCTTCTTCCCCTCCTCCCTTTTTTTCTCTTCTTCTCCTCCTTCCCCCTTTACTCTTTCTCTCTCCACTTCCCCCCCTTTTCTTCCTTTCCTCTTCCTTCTTCTTTCCTTTTCCTTCCTTTCCTTCCTTTCCCCTTTTCCTCTCCTTTCTTTTCCTTCCCCCCCCTTTCTTCCCCTCTCCCTCTCTTTCCTTCTTCTCCTCTTCTCTTTTTTCTTCTTTTCCCCCTTTCCTTTTCCTTCCCTCCTCCTTCCCTTTCTTCCCTTCTCCCTTCTTCTTCTTTCTCTTCTTCTTCTTTTTCCCCTCCTTTCTTCTTCCTTCCTCCTCTTTTTCTCTTTCTTCTCTTTCTCCTTCTTCCCCCTCTTCCTCTCCTTTCTCTTCTCTTCCCTTCTTCCCCACCCTCCCCTCCTTCCTCTCCCTTCCCTTCTCCTTTCCTTCTCTTTTCTCTTTCCCTTTCTTTCCCTCTTCCCTTCTTTCCCCTTTCTTTCTTCCTCTCCTTTTTTCTTCTTCCTCTCCCTTTCCCTTTCCTCTTTCCTCTTCCTCCTTCCCTCCTCCTTCCCCTTTTTCTCTCCCCCCTTCCCCCCCCCTTTTTCTTCTTCTTTTCTTTTTTTTCTTCCTCTTCCTCTTTCATTTCCTCTCCTTTCCCTCCCCTCTCCCCCCCTCTCCCATCCTTCCTCCCTCCTCTCCCTCTCCCCTCCCTTCTTCTTTTCCCTCCTTCCTTCTTCTTCTCCCTCCCCCCTTTTCTCCTTCCTTTCTTCCTTCCCCCCTTCTTTTCTTCTTCCTTCTCCCTCTCTTTCCCTTCCTCCCTTCTCCCCCCTTTTCTCCTCTTCTTCCTCTCTTTCTCTCCTTTCTTCTCCTTTCTCCCCTTTTCTCCCTTCCTTTCCTTCTCCCCCCCCCTTCTTTCTTTTCCCCCCTTTCCTCCTCTCTCCTTCTTCTCTTTCTTTCCCTCCTCCTCCTTTCCCCTCCTTCTTCTTCTCTCTTCCTCTTCCTCCTTCCTTCTACCCTTCTTCCCCTCTTCCTCTTTTTCCCCCCCCTTTTTTCCCTTTTCTCCCTTCTCCTTCCTTCCCACTTTCCTCCTTTCTCTTCTTTCCTTCCCTCTCCCTTTTCCCCCCTCCCTTCCCCTTTTTCTCCCCTTCCCCCCCTTCTCCTTCCCTTCTTCCTTCCCCCTTTTTTCCTTTCTCTCTCCTCTCTTTTTCCCTTTCCTCCCCCCCCCCCCTTTCCCTCCTTCCCCTCTCCTCTTCTCCTCCCTTTCCTTCCTTCCCTTTCCCCCCCTTTCTCCCTTCTCCTCCTCTTTCCTTTCCCCCCTCTCCTTTTTCCCTCCCTCTCTTTCACTCCTTTTCTTCTTCCTCCTTCCTCTCTCTTTCCCTTTCCCTTCTTTCTTCCACCTTTCTCCTTCTCTCTCTTTCCTTCCCTTCTCTTTTCTTTTTCCCCCTTCTTTTTTTCTTTCCTCTTTCTTTTCTTTTTCCCCTCCTCCCCTTTTCCCTCCCTCTTTCCCCCTTCCCCCCTCCTTTCTCCTCTCCTTTTTCTTTCCCTTCTTTTTTTCTTTCTCCTCCTAATTTCTTTTCTTCTTTCCCTTTTTCTTCCCTTCCTCCTCTCCCCTCCCCTCTTCCTTTTCCTTTCCCTTTTCTCTCTCCCTTCCCCCCCTTCTCTTTCTCCTTCTCCCCTTTTCTCCTCCTTTCTCCTCCTTCATCTTCTTTCTCCTTCTTCTCTTTCTCTTTTCCCCCTTCTTTCTCCCCCCTTTCTCCCTTCCTCTTCCTCCTCTTTCTTTTCTCCTTTCTCTTCTTCTTCTTCTTCTCCTTCTCTTCTTCTTTCCTTTCCTTCCTCTTTCTTTCCCCTCCCCCCCCTTTTTTTCCTTCTTCTTCTCTCTTCTTCTTTCCTTCTCCCACTTTCTTCTTTCTTCCTTCTTTCTTTCTTCCCCTCCTCCTCTCTCTCTCATCTTCCTTCTCTTTCCTCCCTTTCTTCTTCTCTCCTTCTTCCTCTTCCTTTCCTTCCTCCCTCTTCTTCTTCCCTCCCCTCTTCCTTCTTCCCCCTTTTCTTCTCTCTCTTCCCCCCCTCTCTCATCTTTCCTCTCCTTCCTTCTTCCCCCCCTTTCCCTCCCCCCCCTCCACTTCTCTCCATCTTCTTCTTCTCTTCTTCTTCTTCCTCTTTCCTTCCTTCTTTTCTCTTCTTCTCCTTCCCCTCCTTCTTCCCTCTCTCTTCCCTTTTCCTCTTTCTCTCCCTTCCCCTTCTCCTTCTCCTTCCCTCTTCTTCCCTCCCTCCTTTCCTTTCTCCTTCTTCCTCTCCTTCCTTCTTTTCCCTTCTTCTTTTCCTTTCTCTTCCTTCTTCTCTCTTTCTCTTTCTTTCTCTTCCCCTCTTTTCTCCTTTCTCTTCTTCTCCCCCCTCCCTCTTTTTCTTCTCTTCTCTCTCTCTTCCCTTCTCTTCTTTTTCTTTTCTTTCTTCCTCTCTCTTTCTCTTTTTCCTCCCCTCTTTTTCTTCTTCTTCCTCCTCCCTCCTTCTCCTTCCTTCTTCCTCTCCTTTCTCTTCTCTCCCTTCCTCTTTTATCTCTTCTTTCCTTCTCTTTCCTTCTTTTCTCTTCCTCCCCTCTTCTTCTTTCCTCTTCTCCCCTCTCCATCCTCTCTTTTCTTCTTCCCTTCTTTTCCTCTTCCTTCCCTTTTCCTCTCCTTTCTTCTTCTCTCCTTTTTCTTTCCTTCTTCTTTCTCCTTCTTTCCCTTCCTCTCCTCCTTTCTCCTCACTCTTCCTTCTTCTTCTCTTTCTTTCTTTCTTCTCTTCCCTTTCTTCTCCTTTTCTTCCTTTCTTTCTTTCCTCTTTCTCCCTTTTCCTTCTTTCTTTTTCTTCTCCTTCTCTCCTCTCTCCTCTTTCTCCCCTTCTCTTTCTTTTCCTTTCTTTCTTCTTTTCTTCCCCCTCTCCTTTCTCCTTTTTTCTTCTCTTTCCCCCCTCTTTTCTCTTCTTTTTCCCTCTCCTCTCTCTTTCTTCTCTTCTCTCTCTCCCTCTCTTCTCTCTTTTCTTCTTCTCTCCTCTTTCCCTTTCTTCTCTCCCCTCCTCTTCTTCTTCCTCCCTTCTTCTTCCTCCTTCTTCTTCTTCCTTCCTCCCTCCTTCTCTTCTTCTTCTCTTCTCCCTTTCTCCCTCTTCTCTTCTTCCTCTTCTCTCCTTTCCTCTTTTTTCTTCTTTTCCCTCCTTCTTCTCTCTTCTTTTTTTCCTTCTTCCTTTTCCCTTTCTCTTCTTTTTTTCTCTTTCTCTTCCCTCTCATTTCTTCTTCTTTTCTTTCCTCTTTCTTTCTACTTCCTTTCCTTCTTTTTTCTTTTCCATTTTTCCTTTCTTCTCTCCTTCTTCTTTCTTCCTCCTCTTTCTTCTTCCCCTTCTCCCTTCCCCTTTCTTCTTCTCTTTCTTTCTTTCTTTCTTTTCTTTTTTCTTCCTTCCCTTCCTTTTTTTTTTCCTCCTTCCTTCTTTTCTCTTCCCTTCCCCTCCTCTCTTCCTTTCTCTTTTCTTCTTTTTTTTCTCCCATTTCCCTTCTTTTTCCTTTTCCCCTTTCCCTTCTCTTCTTTTCCTTCTTCCTTTTTCCCTTTCTTTCTTTCCTCTTTTCTTCCTTTCCTTTTCCTTTCTTTCTTTCTCCTTTTCTCTTTTCTTCCTCTCTCCCCCTCCTCCCTTCTTTTCTTTTTCCTTTCCCTCTTTTCCTTTTTTCCTTTTCTCTCTTTCTTTCTCTCTCTTCTTCCCTTCTTTTTTTCTTCCCTTCCTTTTTCCCCTCTTTTCTTCCTTTTCCTCTTCCTTCCTCTCTTTTTTCTTTTTCTTCTCTTTTTTTTCTCCTCTCTCTTCTTTCTTCCTTTTTCTCCCGTCCCTCCTCCTCTCCTCTTCCTTCTTTCTTTCCTCTTTTTTTCCTTTTTCCCTTTCCTCTTCCTTCCTTCTTTCTTTTCTCTTTTTTTTCTTTCTTTCCCTTTTCCCTTTTCTCCTTTCCTTCTTTCCTTTCTCCTTTTTCTTTCCCCCTCTTCTTTTTTTCTCTTTCTCTTCTTTCTTTCTTTCTTCCTTTTTCTCCTTTCTTCCTTTTTTCTTCCCTTCTCTTTCTTTCTTCTCCTTCCTTCTTTCTTCTCTCTTTTCCTCTCTTTCTTCCTTCCCCCCCTCCTTCCTTCTTCTCTTCTCTTTCTTTTCTTCTTTCTTCTTTCTTCCTTCTCCTTCCCTTCTCTCTTTCTCTTCCTTCTTTTCCATTTCTTTTTCTTCTTTCTTTTTTCTTTCTTCTTCCTTTCTTTCTTTTCCTTTCCTTTTCTTTTCTTCCTTTTTCTTTCCTTTCTTCCCTTTTTCTCTTCTTTCTTTCTTTTTTCCTTCTTTCTCTCTTCTCTTTCCCTTTCCTCCCTTTTTTCCTTTTTTCTTCTTTTCCTTCCCCTCTTTCTTCTTCCTTTCCCTCTTTTTTTCTCTCTTTTTTCCCCCTTTTCCTTCTTCTTTTTTCCCCTTTCTTCTTCTTTCTCTTCCATCTTTTCCTTCTTCTTTTCCTTCCTTCTTTTTCTTTTCTTCCCTCTTTTCTTTCTTCACTTTTCTCTTTTTTCTTTTCCCCTTCTTCCTTCCTCTCTTTTTTTCCTTCTCTTTCCTTCCTTCCTTCTTTTCTTCCTTTTTCTTCTCTCTTCTCCTTTTCTTTCTTCTTTTCCTCCTTCCTCCCCCCCTTCTTCTCTTCCTTCTCTTTTTTTTCTTTTTCTTCTCTCTTTCTTCCTCTTCCTCCCCTTCCTTTACTCCTTTCTTTCTTCTCTTTTTCTTCCTTCTCCTTTCCTTCCTTCCTTCTTTCTTCTTCTTCTTCCCCTTTTCTTTTCTTCTTTCTTTCTTCCTTTTTTCTTTTTCTTCCTTTTCCCCTTCCTCTCCCTTTCCTTTCTTCCCCCTCTTCCTTCCTCCTTCTTCCCTTTCTCTCTTCCTCTCCTTCTCTTTCTCTTCTTTTCCTTCCTTTCCTTCTTCCTTCCTTCCTTCTTCTTCCTTTCCTTCCCTTTTTTTTCTTTCTCTTCCTTCCCTTTTTCTCCTTCTTCTTTCTCTTCTTCCTTCCCTTTCCCTTCTATTTTCCTTTCCTCTCTTCCTCCTTCCTTTCTCTTCTTTTTTCTCTTCTCCCCCTTTTCCTTTCTCTTTTTTCTCTTCTTTTCCCTTTCCCTTTCTTCTTTTCTCTCTTCCCCTCTCCTTCCTTCTTCTTCTTTCCAAAGTTTTTCTTTTCCTTCTTCCTCTTCTTCCCTTCTCCCTTCCTTTTTCCCTTCCTCTTTTCCTCTTTTCCTTTCTTCTTCCTTCCTCCTCTCTTCTTCTTTCCCTTCCTCTCTTTCTTTCTATTTCCTTCCTTCCCTTTCTCTTCTTCTTTCTCTTTTTTTTCTTTCTTCTCTTCTCCTTTTCTCTCCCTTTTCCTTTTCTTTCCCTTCTTCCTTTCCCTTCCTTCTTCCTTCTTCCTTTTCTCTTCCTTCTTCCCCCTCTCTTTTCTTCCTTTTACTTCTTTTCCTCTTTTCTCTTTCTTTTTCTTCTTTCTTTCCTTCTTCCTTTTTTCTTCCTTCCCTCCCCTCCTTTTTTCTTCTTTTTTCCCTTTTTTCTTCCTTTTTTCTCCTTCCTTCCTCCCTCCCCTTTCTTCCTTCCCTTCCTTCTTTTTTTTTCCCTTTCCTTCTCTCCTTTTCCTTCCCTTTTCTTTTTCCTTCCTTCTCTTTCTCTCTTTTTCTTCCTTCTTTTTTTTCTCCTCTTCTTTTTCCCCTTCCTTTCTTCTTCCCCTCTCCCCTTCTTTCCTTCCTTCCTTTTCTTTTTTCTTTTCTCCTTCTCCTTTCCCTCCTCTTCTTTTTTTTTTCTCTTTCCTCTTCCTTTCCTTTCCACCTCTCTCTTTCTTCTCTTCCTTTCTCCCCTTTCCTCTCCTTTTCCCTTTCCTTCCTTCCTTCCTACTTCTCTTTTTTCCTTCTTTCTCTTCCTTCCTTCTAATTCTCTTCTTTCCCTCTTCCTTTCCTTCCTCCTTCTTCCCTTTTTCCTTTTTTCTTTTTTTTCCTTTCTCCTTTCTTTCCTTTCTTCTCTTCCTTCCTTCTCCCCCTCCTCTCTTCACCCCCCTTCCCCTTTCTTTCTCTTCTCCTTTCCCCCTCCTCCTTCCTCTCTCTTCCTTCTTCCTCTTTCTTCACTTCTTCCTTTCTTCCTTCCTTCTCTTTTTTCTTCCTTTCTTTCTTCCTTCTTTCTCTCTCCTTTTCTCTTTTCCCTTCCTCTTTTCCTTTCCTTCCTTCTTTCTCCTCCCTTTCTTCCTTCTTTCTCCTTCTTCTCCCCCTTTTTTTTCTCTTCCTTTTCTCTTCTTTCTCTTCCTTCCTTCCTTCCTTCTCTTCCCTTTTTTCTTCTCTTTCTTCCTCTTTCTTACTTCTCTCTTTCTTCCTTCTCTTCCTCCTTCCTTCCTTCCCTTTTCTTCCTTCTTCCTTTCCTTCCTTCCTTCCCTTTCCTTCCTTCCTTCCTTCCCCTTCTCTTTTTTTTCTTCCTCCTTTCCCTTTTTCTTTTCCTTTTTTTCTCCCTCTTCTTTCCTTCCCTCTTCTTCCTTTTCTTCCTTCCTTCCTTCTTTTCTTTCTTCTTTCTCTTTCTTTCTCTTCTCTTTCCCCCCTTTTTCCTTCTTTTTTTTTTTTCTCTTCCTTCCCTCTCTTCCTTTTCCTTCCCTTCCCTTCTCTTTCTTCTTCCTTCTTTCTTTCTTCTTCCTTCATCCTTCTTCTCTTTCCTCTTCATCCTTCTCTTTCTCCTTTTCTTCCTCCTTTCTTCCTTCCTTCTTTCCCTTTCTTCCTTTCCCCCTTTCTTTTTTTCCTTCTTTTTCTCTTTCCTTTTTTTTTTCTTCCTTTTTCTTTCTTCTTCCCTTCCTCCTTCCTCCTCTTTTCTCCCTCCTTCTTCTCCCTCCTCCTTCCTTTCACTACCTTTCTTTCCTCCTTCCTTCCTCTCCTCCCTTCCTCTCCCTTTCCTTCCTCTTTCCCATCCCTTCTTTCTTTCTTCCTTCCTTCCTTTCCTTTTCCTCCTTTTTTCCTTTCTTCCTTCTCCCTTCTTTTCCTTCCTCTTCCTCCTCCTTTCTTTCCTCCTTTTCTTCTTTTTTCCTTTTCCCTCTCTTTTTCTCCTTTCTCCCCTTCTTTTCTTCCTCTTCTTCTTTCCTTTCTTTTTCTTTCCTTCCTTTCTTCTTCCTTCCTTCCCTCCTCCCTTTCCTTTTTTTCCTTTCCCTTCTTTTCTTTCCTTTCTTCCCTTTTCCTTTCTCCTTCTTATGTCTTCCCTTCTCTTTCTCCTTTTCCTTCTTTTTCAATCTTTCCTCTTCCTTCCTTCCTTTTCCCTCCTTCCTTTCCTCTTCCCCCTCTCCTTCTCCCTCCTTTTCCTTCCTTTCCTTCTTTTTTTTTCTTTTTCCTTTCTTTCCTTTTTTTTCCTTCCATCTCTCCCCTTTCTCCTTCCTTCCTTCTTCCTCTCCTCTTTCTTTCTTCTCCTTCTCCTTCCTTCTTTCCTCTCCTTCTCTCCTTCTTTTTTTTTCCTTCTCCTTCTTCCTTCTCTCTTTTCTTTCTTCCTTTTTTTTTTCTTCTCTTTCTTCTTCTTTCTTCCTCTTTCCCCTTCCCTTTTTCATTTTCCTCTTCCTCTTTTCCTTCTTCCCCCTTCCTCTTTTTTCTTCCTTCCTCCTCTTCCTTCCTTTCCTTCCCTTTTTCTTTTCCTTCCTTTTCTTCTTTTTTCCCTTCTTCTTTCCTTTCTTCCTTCCTCTCTTTTCTTTCTTTCCTTCCCCTCCTTCCCTTTCTTTCTTCTTCTTTCCTTTCTTCTGCCCTTTCCCCCTTCCTCCTTCCCTTCCTTTCTTCTCTTTTCTTCCTTTTCCTTCCTTTCCTTCTTCCTTCTTTCTTTTCTCTTCCTTTTCTTCCTTTCTTTTCTCTTCCCCTTCTTTTTCCTTCTTCCTTTCCTCTTTCTTTTTCCTTCCCTTTCCCTTTCCCCTTCTTTCCTTCCCTTTCCTTCTTTCCCTTTCTCTTTCTTTTCCTTCCTTCTTTCCCCTTTCTCCTTTTTTCTTCCTTTTTTCCTTCCCCTTTCTCTCTTCTTTCTTCCTTCCTTTTCTTCTTCCTCCTTCCTTCCCTTCTCTTTCTTCCCTTCTCTTTCTTCCTTCCTATCCTCTCTTTCTCCTTTCCTTCCTTCCTTCTTCCTTCCTTCTCTTCTTCTTTCTTTTTTTTTCCATCTCTTCTTCTCTCTCCTTTTCCTTTTTCCTTTTCCCTTCCTTCCCTCTTTTCTTCTTTTCCTCTTCCTTCCCTTCCTTCCTTTTCCTTTTTTCTCTTCCTTTTCTTTCCTTCCTTCCTTTTTCCCTTCTTTCCCTTCCCTTTCTTTTCTTCTCTCTTCTTTTTTCCTTTCTTCTTCTTTCTTTCTTTTCTTTTCTTCCCTTTCTCCTCTCTCCCTTTTTTCCTTTTTTTCCTTCTCCCCTCTTCCTTCCCTCTTCTTTTTTCTTTTTTCCTTCCCTTCTTTTTTTCTCCTTTCCTTTTTTCTTCTTTTTCCTTCCTTCTTCTTCCTTCCTTCCTTTCTTCTCTTCCTCCTCTCCTTTCTTCCCTCCTTCTTTCTCTTCCTTTTCCTTTCTTTCTTTTCCTTCTTTCCTTCCTTCTTCCCCTTTCCCTTTCCCCCCTTCTCCCATTCTTTCCCTTCCCCCTCCCTTTCTCTTTCCTTCCCTTCCCCTTTCCTTCCTTTTTCTTTCCTTCTTTTTTTCTCTTCTTCTTTTCCTTTCCTTTTCCTTCTTTCCTTTCTCCCTTCTTTTTCTTTCCCTTTCTTTTTTTCTTTTTCCTTCCTCCTTCTTCTTTCTCCCTTCCCTTCCCTTTTTCTCCTTCCTTTTTCTTCTCTTCCTTCTTTCTTCTCTCCTTTTCTCCTTCTTCTTCTCTACTTTTTTTTTCTTTTCCTTTTCTTCCTTCTCTCCTTTTCCTTCTTTTTTTTCCTTCTTTCTTCCTTCCTTCTCCTCTTCTTCTTTTTCTCTTTTTTTTTTCTTTTCTTTTTTCCTTCCTTTTTCCTTCTTCTTTTTCCTTTTCTTTCTTCTCTTAAGCCTTTTTTTCATTTCTTTTTCTTCTTCCCCCTTCCCTCCTTTCTTCTCCTTCCTTCTTCTTTCTCTTTTCCTCTTCCACATTCCTCTCCCTCCTTCTTTCCCTTCCTTCTTCTCTCCCCCACCTCCTTTTTTCCTACTTTTTCTTCTTCTTCTTTTTCTTTTCTCTCTCTCTTCCCTCTCCCTTCTCCTTCCTCTTTCTTTCCTTTCTCTTTTTTTCCCTTCTTTTTTCCTTTTTTTTTTTTTTTTTTTACTTTTTCTTCCCCTCCTCTCATTTCTCTTCCTCTTCCTACCCTCTCTTTCTTTCTTCCTCTTTCTCTCCTTTTCCCTTCCCCCTTTTCTTCTTTTCCTTTTTTTCCTTTCCTTTTTTCCCCTTTTTTTCCTCTTTTTCTTTCTTCCCTTACTTTTTATCTTTCCTTCTTTTTTCTCCCTTTCTCCCTCCTTTCCCCTCTCCTTCTTCCTTTTTCCCTTTCCCCTTTCCTTCCTTCTTCCTCTCTTTTTCCCCTCCTTCTTTCCCTTTCTTTCTTTCTTCTCTTCCCCTTCTCTTCTTTTTTCCCTTCCTTTCTTCTTTCCCTTCCTTCTTCTTTTACCTCTCCTCTTCTTCTTCCTCTACTTTCTCTTTCTTTTCTTTCCTTCTTCTCTTCCTCTCTCTCTTCCTTCCTCTTTCCTTTCCTTCCTCTTTCTTCTTCTTCTCCCTTTTTTCTTTTCTTCTTCTTTTCTTTTTCTTCCCTTTTTTTCTCTCTCACTCTTTTCTTCCCCCTTCTCTTTTTCCTTCCTTCCTTCTTCCTCCCCTTCCCTTTTCCCCTCTTCCTCTCCCCTCTTCACCCCCATTTTTTCCCCTTCCTCCTTTTTTTTTTCCCTTCTTTTCTTCTCCTTTTCCTCCTTTCCCTCTCCTTTTCTTCCATTCTTTCCCCTCCTTCCTCTTCCTCATCTCTCCTTCATCCCCCTCTTTTCTCCTCTTCCTTTCCCCTCTCTCTTCTTTCCTCCCCCTTCTTTTCCTTCCTTCCTTCTTCTTTCCATTCCCTTCCACCCCCTTCCTTCCTTCCTTTTCCTTCCTCCTCTTTTCTTTCCCCCCCTTTTTTTTCTTCTCTTCCTTCTTTCCTTTTTTTTTTCTTTTCTCCTTCCTTTCTTTCCCCCTTCTTCTTCTCTTTTCTCCTTCTTTTTTTCTTCCTTCTCCTTTTTTCCTTTCCTTTTTTCCCCCCCCTTTTCCTTTCCTTCTTCTTCCTTTTCCCTTTCCCTTTTCCCCTTTTTTTCCTTCCTTTCTTTTCCCTTCTTCCTTTTCCCCCTTCCTCTCTTTTCCCCCTCTTTCCTCTTCTCCCTTTTTCTTCCTTCCTTCCCCCTCTCTCTTCCTTTCCCCCTCCTTTCCTTCTCTTTTTCTTCCTTCTTTTTACCCTTTTTTTTTTTTTTCCCCTCTTTCTTTTTTTCCCTTTCCTTTCCTTTCCCCTCTTCCATTTCTTCTTCTTTCTTTCTTTTTTTTTCCCTTTCTTTTTTCCCTTTTTCCTTTCCCTCCTTCTCTTCCTTTTTTTTTTTTTTTTTCTCCTTCCTTCCTTCTTTTTCTTTCCTTCTATTTCTTCCTTCTTTTCCCCCTCTCTTTCCTTTCCTTCTCTTTCCCTTTTCCTCCTCTTTCTTCTTCTCCTTTTTTTTCTTCTTCCCTCTCCCCTTTTTCTTTTTTTTTTTCCTTCCTTTCCTTCTTCTTTTTCTCTTTTTTCTTTTTTTCTCTTCTTCTCTTTCTTCCTTTTTTCTCTTCCTCTCTTTCCTTCCTCCCTTTTTTTTCCTTTTTCTTCCTTCCTCCTTCATCTCCTTTTTCTCCTCTTCCCTCTTCTCCTTTTTTCTTTCTTTTTCCCTTTCTTTTCCTTTTCCTTCTTCTTCTTCCTTCCTTCTTTCCTCTCCCACCCTTCCCTTCCTTTTTCCCTTTCCTTCCTTTCTTCTTCTTCTTTCCCTTTCTTTTCCTTCTCTTTTCTTCCTTCCTTCTCCTCTCTCTTTCCTTCCCTTTTCCTTCTTTCCTTCCTTTCCTTCTTCCTCCTTTTCCTTCCCTTTCTCTCTCTCTTCCTTTTCTCTTCCTTCTTTTCTTTCCTTCCCTTCTCTTTTCCTTTTCTCCTTTCTTTTATTCTCCTTCCTTTCCTCTCCTTTCCCTTTTTTCTCTTTCTCCTTTTCCTTTTATTTTCCCTTTTTCTCCTTCTTCTTCCTTTCTTCTTCTTTTTTCCTCCTTTTTCTTTCTTCTTTTTTTTTTCTTTCCCTTCCCCTTCTTTCTCTTCCTTCTCTTTTGTCTTTCTCTTCTTTTTTCCTTCCTTCTTCTTTTTTCTTCCTCCTTTCTTCCTTTTTTTCTCCTCTTTCCTTCATTCCCTTTTTTCTTTCCTTCCTCCTTTCTCCTTTCTTTTTTTTCTTTCTTTTTCTCTTTCCCCCTTTTCCTTTACTTCTCCTTCTTCCTTCCTCTTTCTCTTCCTTCTTCCTTCTCTTTCATCCTCCCTTCCTTCTTATTCCTCTTCTCTCTTCTTTCTCCCCTTCTTCTCTTCTTGCTTTCTATTTCCCCGTCTTCCTTCCTCTTCTCTCTCTGCTTCTCCTTTCTCCTTCTCCTTCTTCCTTTTCTTTTTTCTCGTCTTTCCCATTCTTCTTCCTTCTTTCCTTTCCCTTTCTTCTCTCTTCCTTTTTTCTTTCCTTCTCTCCTTTCTTCTTTCTCTTCTTTCTTCTTTCCTTCTTTTTTTCTTTCTTCTCCTTTCTTCTCTTTTTTTTCTTTCTCTCATCTCTTTCTTCCTTCTTTCTTCCTTCTTTTTCCTTTCTCCTTTTCTTCCTCCTCTTCCTTCTTCTTTTGCCCCTTCTCTTCTTTCCTTCTTTTCTCTTCTCTCTCTTTCCTTCCATCTCTTTCCCTTTCTTTTTTTTTCTTTTTTTTTTCTCTTCCTTCCTTTTTCCTTTTTTTTCTCTTTTTCTTTCATCTTCTCTTCCTCTCCTTCTTGCCCTTTCCTTTCTTTTCTTTCTTTTCCTTCCCTTCTTTCTTCTTCTCTCTCTCTCCTCCTCTCCTTTCCTCTTCTTCTTTCCACTCTTTCTCCTTCTCTTCCCCTCTTTCTTCTCCTAATCTTCTTCCTTCTTCCCTTTTCCTCTTCTCCTTTTCTCCCTTCTCTTCTTCCTTCTTTTATGTTTTTTCTTTCTTTTCCTCTTCTTCTCTTCTTTCTTCTCTACATCTCTTTTTCCCTTCCCCCTCTTTCTT
Organism: Staurois parvus; assembly: GCA_951230385.1. Taxonomy (NCBI): domain Eukaryota; kingdom Metazoa; phylum Chordata; class Amphibia; order Anura; family Ranidae; genus Staurois; species Staurois parvus. The sequence goes on along the minus strand of CATNWA010003810.1, from coordinate 2,453 downwards.
CCTTTTTTTCTTTCTTCTTCCTCTCTTTCATTCCTTTCTTTCCCTTCCTTTCTTCTTCCCCCTCTCCTCCGCATTCTCCCTCTCTCTTCTCTCACATCTTCTCTATTTCCTTTTCTTCCTTTCCCTCTTCTTTTCTCCTTCTCTTTTCCTTTCCTTCCTCCTTTCTCTTCTCCTTTCTTTTTCTTCCCTTTTTTTCCTTTTTCTCTTTTTTTCCCCCCTTTTCCCCTCTTTCTCTTTTCCCTTTCCCCTTTTTCTTTCCCTCTTCTTTTTCCTCCTCTTCTTCTCCTCTTCCTCTTCCTTCTTCCTTTCTTTTTCTCTTCCTTCCTTTTTTTTTTCCTCTCCCTTCCCCTTTCCCTCCTTCTTCCTTTTTTCTTTTTTCCCTTCTTTTTTCTCTTCCTTTTTCTTTTTTTCCCTTCCCCCTTTCTTCTCTTTTCTCTTTTCTTCCTTTTTCTTTCTTCTTTTTTCTTCCTCTTTCTTCCTTTTCTTTTCCTTCCCTCCTCTCTTCCTTCCCTTGTCCCCCTTTCCTCCTTTTCCCTTCCTTCTTCTATTTTTTCCTTTTTCCTTTCTTCTTCTCCTTCTTTTTTTTTCTTCTTCTTTCTTTTCCTTCTCATTTTTCCCTTTTTCTTTTTTCCTTCTTTTTTCTTCCTTCTTCCTCCTTTCTTCTCACTTTCCTTCTCCTTCCTTCCTTCCTACTTCATCCTCCCTTTCCCCTCTTTCCCCTCCTTTCTTCCTTTTCCTTTTTTCTCTTCATTTTCTTCTTTTCCTCCCTCCCTCCTCACTCTCTTCTTCCTTCCCTTTCCCCTTCCCTTTCCCTTCCTCCTTTCCTTCCTCTTTCCTTCCTCCGTTTTTTCCCCTTTTCCTTCTCTTCCTCTTTTTTTTTTCCGTTCCTTCTTTTCGTCTTCTTTCTTTTTCCCTCCCCTTCCTTTTGTCTTCCTTTTTTTCTACCCCCCCTTTTCTTTCCTTATCTTTCCTTCTTTCTCTTCCTCCTTTCTTTTTCTTCCTTTCCTTTTTTGCTTTTCCTTCCTTTCCTTCCACCTTCCTTTCCTTTTTTCTTCCTTCTTCCTTTCCTTCCTTCTTCTCTTCCTTTCCTTCTCTTCTTCCTTTCCCCTTTCGCTTTTCCTTTTCTTCCTTCTTCTTTTCCTTCCTTCTTCCTTCCTTCCTTCTTCCTTCCCCTCCTCCTTCTCCTTTCCTTCTTGCTTTTCCTTCCCTCCTCTCTTTTTCCCCTTCTTTTTCTTACTTTTTTCCCTTTTGCCTTTTCCTTCCCTTCTCTTCCCTACCCTTTCCTTTCTCCTTCCTTCCTTTTTTCCTTTTGTACCTTCCTTCTTCCTTCCTTCTTTTTCGTCCCTCCTTTTCCTTCTTATTCCTTTTCTTTTTTTTTCTTTCCACCTTTCTTCCTTCCCCCTTCCTGCCTTCCCCTTCCCTTCCCCTCTTTTCCTTCTTCCCTTTTTCCCTTCCTTTTTTCCTTTCTCTCCCCTTTCTTCCTTCCATCTTCTTTTTCCTTCTCTTCTACCCCTCTTTCTTTTTTCCTTTCTCCTGATTCCTTTCCTTCCTTCCTTCCACTTCCTTTTTCCTTTTCCTTTTCCCTTACCAGTCTTCCTGCTCCTTATACCTTCAACCACCTTCCTCTCCTTTCATAAAACTTTTCCTTATTTTCCCCTTGGACTTTGTTCGCTTCCTTTCCTTTGGAACCTTCTCAGTTCTTCCTTCTTCTTTTCTACCTTTCCCCAACTACTTCTCAACATTCTTTTTCCTTTCCACCTTGACCACACTTCTTGTTCCCACTCTTTCCTTCATATTTACCTTTTTTTAGTCAGATTCTTTTAGTTTTGTTCACAAAATCTTCTCCTTTTGTTTTTTTTACCTCTTTTTTTTTGGTCTTTTTCCTTTTCGAATTTTCCTACTTTTTCTTTATTTTTTTCCTTTTTTTGTTTCCTTTTCTTCCTTTCCAGCTTTTTTTTCCTTTCCATTTTTCCCACTTTTCCCCCTTCCTCTATTTTGTTTGCAGCCCTCACCAACATTCCAGATCTATTATCCCGCCTTCCTCCCTTCCCTTTTTCATTTTTTCCTTTTTCATCTACAATCCATCACTCCTTCTTTTTCATTCCTTATTTTTCTTTTGCCTTCCCCTTTTTCCTTTTTTTTTTTCCTCTTTCCATTTTTTTACTCTTCTTTTTTTTCTTCCAAGATTGTTTCTTTTTTTTTCTCTTTTTTTTTCTTTTCCTTTGTTTTTCCTTTTTCCTTTCTTCCTTGCTCCTTTCGTCCGGTGACACATCACCCCCAACTTTAGTTTTTTAAATTCTATTTTAATTGTTCTACTTTATTTTTCCTTTTTAACAACTTTAGTTTGTTTCTTCTTTTTCTTCTTATTTTCACTTCTATTCTTTTTTCCTCCATTTTATTACATCATTTTCTTCCTTTACTATTTATTCTCTTCCTTTCTTCCCTCTCCACTA
>CATNWA010003809.1:0-17651 GCA_951230385.1 Staurois parvus | reverse complement strand
GGGAAGGACACTTTTTTTCACTTTTTAGTTTTAAGGATCATTAATATATGATTTAATGTTTGGCAGCTTCTTGTTTTTAAATTATTATTATTTAATATAATTGGAGCGCAGGAGGTTCACACCACTTTCATTCTAAACTTTTTTGGGGAAAAAAACCCAAATTGGGTGTTTTTTTATTTGTGGGAAATTTATAGAGTTCACAAACTATGGTAAGATCTGAAAATTGATCAATCCTGAAGTACTGACAGAAAAATCAAATTTCTTGGGGTTAAAAAATGTCAGAACAGAAACAGTTATTCCCCCCCAAATGACCCCCTTTTTTGCGAGAAAGACAGTCAGACTTTACTTCAAAGGGGCATGGCATTTTTTGAATTTATATTTTTTTTTGTCAAATTTTTAAAAAAAAAATTAAAAAAATGTTCCCCTTTTTTTTTTCCCATGCGTCACCATCAGTACAACGTCTCATATAACGGGCGGTGATGATCGGGACATGCCCGGGACAGAGAAAAAAAAAATTTTTTTTTAAATTATTTTTAATTTTTTTTTAAATTTTTTTTCTTTTTTTACATTTTTTTTTTTTTTTCAATTTCACAGCCCAAAAGTAGTAAATGTACCTTGAAAACATTGACTATTTTGGGGGAAAAGGATCAGTATTTTTTTTTTTTTTTTTTACACAATTTTGCTTAAGCAAAAAATTTTACTTTGCTATAACAAGCATTTACCGAAAATCAATTCATTCGGGGGTTTTTTTTTTTTTTTTTTTTTTTTGTGCTTAGCTGTGATTTGGCCACAGCTAATCAGTGAAAAAGCGGGGCTGTTTTACCCCCCAGCTTGTGATGTGATCGCTTGACCAATCACAGCTCAACCCTAGATACAATGGGGCAAAGAATGAAAGCCATCCATTAATACAACGTTCTGGGGACCTGCAGTGATTGGTCACAGCAGGCCACATGGTATCAGCAACAAGAGCCGGGTACTCAGATTCTTATTTATGTTCACTCGGCCGTGTCCGAGGTACCACGGCTGGTGACAGATCGCGCACGGGTTGCAGGGCTCTGCTAGGCGCGCAAAGCCTGCGCATGCCCGGGAGGAACGCCATATAGCGTCCACCCTGCGTAACATCTCAAGGGGTTTTTGCCCGCTGCCACTCGGCATGGCCGGGAGGCTAATTAGTTATTATGGCCAATCAATCGGGACATTATTTAAGCAGGATGATATTGACCCATTGCTGAGTACTGTATATCTGCTTTTATATATAAGTGAAGTATGGCTTTTTTTTCCCCACTTTATACATATTAGGTGTGTGATTGCACGCATTTGGACTGCCTGGCTCTAAGTTGTGCAGAACTTCTGTGATCACATGCTCTCTGACGTCTCACAGCCGCTACTGAGCAGAGAGCAGTGACTGTCAATCACCACTGTGCTGCTCTGCCCCTTCCAAGCGCTTCACTGAGATTGCTGGGCTGTGGAGGGGTGAGGGAGGCGGCTGATGCCTCTCGCATCTCACGAACGAGTCTGCGCCAGTGCCTTTGCTCTCATACTCTAAGGTGGATGCTGACTCTTAACGTTCAGCATCTTTGCCCCAGCTTGGAATACGGCTGAGGGCACATCAGCGACAGTGAACTTCAGCTGAGGGCGGGGTCACAGGAGTGCAGAACAAACATGCATCCTGTGATCCATAAGTAAAAGTACAGCCAAAAGAGCTCGTTGGTTGTACTTTTCCTTTAAATAGAACTCTGCAACCTGTTGTATAGTCTTGTCTAAAAGTAACGACCTATATAGACGAGGAATTCATTACTGCCAGTTACCTGGACATCACCTACAGTAAACTCTTTACGACTTTCCGTTACACAAACGTTAAGTAACTAAAAGATGGGGAAAATGCAATATATAGCATATGGTGGGGACCCGTGTCTTGACTGCTTCCTTGTCTATGAGCATCGTCTTACCAGGGCAGACACAGCTTTACATTACTTGCCCAAATAGGTGACAGCTTGTTATTCTTGCTTTGATTGTCACATGATTATAGCTTTGTCATTTAAGAAGCATACATCTGTTTTTCAATGGGAACCAATGTTACAAATTATCAAACAGATGGGTGGACCTGGGAGCCACATGGAGCAGTCTTGGGCGGTCTCCGGGGGGGGCGGTTTGGTAGGGGGGGGGGGCGGGGGGGGGGCGAGTGGGGGGGGGGGGGTGGGGGGGGAGGGGGGGGGGGAGGGGGGGGGGGAGGGGGTGCAGGCGGAGGGTGGCTCGAGCAATTGTTGCAAGGTCCAAAGGGAGAGTGCAGGAAAAGAAGAATCATAGGCTGCTTTGACGCCTGCTGATTTTATGCTGTACACCTAAAGCACTCGCTTGTTCTTTCAAAACACAATGCTCTATTTTATGGTGAGCCAGGAGGACCTAATTATAAGATATGTGTGTTTCTCAATTCTTCATAAGCAGTTCTAGTTTTGACCATATAAAAGTCCTATTAGTATGCGAAACAATGTTTTCTTGGGGGGACTCTTTAGAATTGATCTCAACAAAACGGTTTCTAGATATACAATAATTACATTCAGGGAGTATTGCTAACTAATTGGAGTAGAACTAGTGCCTAGGATAAACTTTTACGTCACTATATAAAGACTAATGCACATTGGCGGATTCCTCATTACAAGCAACAAAGATATTTATTGCCCCTGGGACTTAAGGTCCTGGTGTTGTGTAATAGCCACTGTGACAGGTATGAACGCAGAGTGATGGTATCAGGGGACAATATGTGTCACCTCGCATGAGGTCATACTGTGAAGTGTAAGGTGGAGTCCATTCCTGGGGTTTTCGTTCTCAGAAAGGCTGGCCACTGTGGCAGAGGTGTTCGGGACCCGGATTTTGTGCTCACTGATGGACCACAAACAGGTGGTATAAAAAAAACAGGGCCCAGGGGCTGGGAGCCAGGAGTTGCTCGCCTGGCCTGGGACTCAGTAGAGGTTATTCTGAGAGAGCTGTGTGTGTGTGCTACTATCCACAAAAAGTTTTGCTTTTGTTTTGGCGTGGACAGGAGAGCCCAGTTCACCTCTGGTAGAGAGGAACTAGTTCATGTTTAGTTAGTGCCTGGATGGGCACGGGTTTATTTTGATATTTTGCAAACTGTAAATAAGCTGGACAACAGTCCAGATTTTAAGAAGAAAGCCTGCTGTGCCGGTCTACCCATTTCTTCCCAGGGAAGGTGATTCCCCCACTGAGCTAACCCCACCCATCACCATTATAAATGAATAGTTTGTAGGCGGCTTAACAATTTTGCTGGACTCCTTACCAATCACCTATTTATGTTGTTAAGAATGCCGGCAGGTGCCTCCCGTTCTCCATAACAACCAGCATACTTTTGTCCAGGATACCCAAAAACACAGTCCCTGGGTGCAATTTTTGGTGTATTTTCCATTGACGGTCAATGGAAGGTGTATCTTTAGTGCATTTTTTAAATAAGTGCTGCACCAAGATGCTCAGGCATGAGGGACTTTTCAAAACTGCCGGTGCGAACGCAGCACAAGCATGTGAAAAGTCACCATAGGATTTAATGGGAAATATTTTCCGATAGTGCCTGTTTTCAAGGTGGGGACCCGTGCATCTTTGGATGCAGCCAAAAGTACACTGCATCAGTGGTAAAAGGGTCTAACGCAGGTATCTCAGAGAGGGTAAAATCACTAGGGACACGCACAAAGGTTCCAGAGGACCTGCACGGGACCCTGTCAGGCCGCACCAGACAAAATCAGGAACAATGGTTGTGAGGCTCACTTACCCAAAATGCTGGATCCTTGCACCCGAAATGATGATTGAAGAATCAGCTTGAGTGAGGACATCGTGGATCCCTGGACAGGTAAATGTCCTTACATTAAAACACGGTCAGCAAATACAGTTATTTGTAGCTGTGGACTTTTCACTTCTGTGGGGTCGAGTACTGGCAGCTCCACTTTATAAGAAGGTACAAATAACATGCTCCTTCTGGATGACACTATTTCATAACAATTGGATTTCGATAAAGATTTACGTATTCGTGGTTGAAACATTCATCCAGTAGCAGAGTGTTTATTGTACTTGACTTTGTGTCGTTTTTTGAAAAGGTTATATAAGGCACTTGTATAGGGAAGTTGTCTAAGTGCATGTAGTCCTTCCCATGATGCATTTTAGATGAAAGTCCCAGCCCACAAGCAATTCATCCCAGAATGTATAGAGCTCCTACACACAAGGTACCAATCATGTGCAGCGTTTAGCCTCCCTGCCAGATGCAGCCTGATATAGTCTTTACAGGCTTGTAAGCAGTAGGGATGATGCGCTCACAACTGTCCATCTCCAGGGCACACAAAAAAGCCCCCAAAAACAACAAGCACAAGGAGGGTTGTTACGGCAGCTAGATGTCCCTGTCTGCAAGGGGCCTAAAGGATTTGTTATTTATTCTGCAGGCTGATGCCAATCCATTTGAGATTGAGAGGCATGTGGAAGGTTAGCGCTGATTTGGAACTTGTCAACGAATTAGTATTTGAATAGCGAATTTCTCCCCAAATGGAAACATAATAAAATCCTCCGTCAAAATATATACTATTCTGAACTCGACAGTACTTGTGACCATATAACAATTGTGAAAATGATATATGACATGAGACGTGTTATTTAGCAAAGAATTTCCTCTATAATCTATGCCATAATACTTTCATAGGTGCAAAGTCCAAAAAGAAGTAAGTGCAAATCTCAAAGTCCAACTTATACAATAAAAGTACATAGAGAGTGAAGGAAGTGCATTGTATCCAAAGACACCAACTTGTTAATATTACCACCACGTGTAATTGTAATCACTTCGCATCACCCAGATTGACATCGCCCCCTTGGTTTTATTAACAAGAAATGGTCGCTGCGTTTTGTGATCAACAAAGACCAGATCAAACCTTATATTGGCCACCCATATTTTAGATGTCATCTCATCTCTTCAGGCTCCTTGAAACGAATCGCTTCAATGGTTCGACTGACAGTAATCAAAAAACAATAGAAGTAGTGTTCCACTATCGTGGTGAAAACTTTTGTTTCGTAAAACTAATTTGCTTCTGAAGGATGTAAGTTTTGATGCGAAAATTTGCATCAAGTGGGAGTTCCGGTGCGTCACTTCCTAGTCTGGCCTGACAGCGAGGCAGCAGTGATTCCAAATACAGTCGGAGAGGAGATTGCTTATATGTTTTCTACTTGGCTTACTTTTATTCAAGTTAATTTTTTTTTTTAATTAACGAGCAGTTTATCACACTATGACGAGGATTCCTCCTTCTCTGTTTATGAATTCCTAGCCATTCGAGCTATTACAAGCATTGCTCGGCCTGTTGATGAGGAGATGCCAGTCTACATTGGTGCCAAATAAGTAGGAGGTTCGATCTGGCTCCCTTTGTTGACACACAAGTGCAAGTCTCGACTTTTTTTTATCAAACAAGGGATAGTCATTGCAATCTGTGATGAGTGTGGAGTGTTTACGTTTACAACATGGTGGAATTATATACATGTTGGTGTCTTTGGATAGTAAGCAATTTCTTCACTTTCTTTGGAATTTTTTATGTATAGTTGGACTTTGAGTTGCACTTTCTTTTGGACTTACACGTTCTATAATATTTTTGGCAATAGTGATTAGGCAGGTAATTCTTTTTCTAACTTAATACATTCATGTCCATACTATCATTTTCAGATTTTGTTAACCGCCTTAGCAGTTATTCCCCATGTGTAGCTCGGTGGTTAAGAAATGTCAGTACCAAAAGAAATGGTTAACCCCAAGCTACACTAGGGCTTACCATGCGGCGTTGTCTCAGGGGAGTCCCTGTCCTTACTTGTCCTTCGCTCCCACGATGATGTCCCCTGGCAGCGTCCTGGCCATCTCCTCCGGCCGATGCCGGCCATCCAGCTCTGTTTTTCCGGGCCTGTGACCATCGGGACGTTAACCCCGACGGGCGCCGGAAACCCGGGCGGCAAAATGAAATTTTTTTAAAATGTCATTTTTTAAAAAACGATTATTACATCAGTTAAAACATTGCTGTTTCATTGCATTTCACATATATTTTGTACCTACTGCTTTGTCCTGTGCCGCTGCTCATGCATTTTGGACTGTTCTTTCTGCCTGGAAACTTAGAAAACTCCCTGGCGTCCAAAAGCGTCCCTAGACGTCAAAAAGCGGTTTTAGACAGCTAGAGAACACGCGATAGTAAATCAGAACCAATTGCAGAATTGAGTGATAATGATACGTGGGGAAATTGTCAATCAGGACACTGAAAACCATGTTTGCAGACTTGCCTCAGCGTTCATGTGCGAATTTGACCTCGTATTCAAATTTCGAGCTGTTTTAGGTTTTGAGTTTGATTATATTATTGAATTAAATTTTATTATTATATTATATTTTTTATGATTATTTATTTATTATAATTTATGATTTCGTGTTTCAAATTTTATCATACCGGGGAATGTTTAATAGACTCTTGTTTTCGTACAGATTTCAGTTGAGTTATTCCTAAAATTACAGGCCATACAATAAAAAAACCTAACAATATTTCCTTGCAAAATAATGGGTTACCGCTCTCTAGCACAAAAATCGGAAGAATAGACTCGCCGAGGCGTGGTTTAAGTTGGTCACTAAGCACTGTATATATGCTTGTAGGTCAGACACATATAACATAACAGTTATAATTGAAATAACCACAAATGTCTTTTCTGTGCTCACACAGCATTATCAGTTTTATTCAACCCCCAAGTGACATTCAATCTTAGTACTTAGTACAGCATCCTTTTACAGTTATAACAGCTTTTTAAACGTGAAGCATAGCTTGACACAAGTGTCTTGCAGCGATCTACGGGTATCTTCGCCCATTCTTCATGGGCAAAGGCCTCCAGTTCAGTCACATTCTTAGGCTTGCGCACTGCAACTGCTTTCTTTAAGTCCCACCAGAGGTTCTCAATCGGATTTAAGTCTGGTGACTGCGATGGCCACTCCAAAATGTTCCAGCCTTTCCTCTGCAACCATGCTCTAGTGGACTTGGAGGTATGCTTGGGATCATTGTCCTGTTGAAAGGTCCAACGTCTCCCAAGCCTCAGGTGTGTGACGGACTGCATCACGTTTCCATCCAATATCTCCTGGTACTGAAGAGAATTCATGGTACCTTGCACACGCTGAAGCTTCCCTGTACCTGCAGAAGCAAAACAGCCCCAAAGCATGATTGACCCTCCACCATGCTTCACAGTAGGCAAGGTGTTCTTTTTCATCATAGGCCTTGTTCTTCCTCCTCCAAACATAGCGTTGATCCATGGGCCCAAACAGTTTCTAATTTTGTTTTCATCAGTCCACAGAACACTATCCCACAACTTTTGTGGTTTGTCCACATGGCTTTTGGCATACTGCAGTCGACTCTTCTTATTCTTTGGAGACAGCAAGGGGGTACGCCTGGGAGTTCTGGCACGGAGGCCTTCATTACGCAGTGTGCGTCTTATTGTCTGGGCTGAAACTTCTGTACCCACATCTGACAAATCTTTTCTCAGTTCCTCAGCAGTCACACGGGGACTTCTCTCCACTCTACGCTTCAGGTAGCGCACAGCAGTCGAAGTCAGCATCTTCTTTCTGCCACGACCAGGTAGCGTTTCAACAGTGCCCTTTGCCTTGAATTTGCGAATGATGCTTCCTAAGGTGTCTCTTGGTATGTTTAACATCTTTGCAATCTTCTTATAGCCAGCCATTGCCCTTCCTGTGAAGAGAAATCACCTCTTCTCTTGTCTTCCTGGACCATTCTCTTGCCTTCACCATGTTTGTAACCACACCAGTAAATGTCTAGAAGGAGCTGAGTATCACAGTCATTTTAAAGCTGCCTAATTGGTGCTTATTATGCTTGATTGCTGCTCGGTGACATCCACAGGTGTTTTCAATACCTGATGGAAAGCACCTGTATGAACCTCTGTTCTTCAGAGTGGTAGTCTTTAAGGGGTTGAATAATTGTGGCAATGAAGAAACCACATAAGAACCATTTACTACTGTATTACATAAACAATTGATGTCATTTTAGTTGCATTTGGGTAGTTACAACGTCCTTGTAGGATTTGATTCTGAATACAATTCCAAATGTACACTATAGTCCCTAAACCCCTTTACAGCATTGGGGCTAGCTGACTAATAGTGAAGGGGTGGACCAGAGCTTGAATCGAGCGGTTGATTTACTAAAGGCATTTTTTTTTTGTATGATTTTTTATTTTGTTTTGTATGATTAGTGTTGTTGCCCACTTTAGTATACCAATGAAAAATAGACTGTTCACTTTGCAAGGGAAGCTGTGCTTTGCAAGAGATTTTGCCCCAGAGCTTCGTGAATGAAGTGAAGCTCTGACTGACTTCCATTATCCATTCATGTTCAAGCAAAAATTATGGTTTTTTTGTATTTTCTTCGCGTGTAATTGAGAATTCCCTGCAAAGTGAAATTTCATCACATTCACTAATCTTCTGGGGGAAAATCCCTTGCAAAGTGAACAGCCTAGAATAATGACTGTATTTGCAAAATTGGCCTTCCCAGTTTTGAGCGCCCTGAAAGTCCCCATGATGATGTGTAAAGGTACCTGTAGATACCTTTAGGGTTGCCTGTTACAGCCTTTGTAGCAGTTTATGACATTTATTCTAGGCAAATTTAAATACGATTTGTTGACAGCCGCCAGCATTGTTTCTTTTCTTTTTCTTTCACCTGTCCTTGGTAGAAGACACACTGAGGAATTCAATAATCATTTGTTGTTGTAAGTTGTAGCTCGTTATTTCAAGAAGTTTGCAATTCTGCAATGATTTCTGATTGTCGAAGGACTTCTTGTCAGAAATATCCTCCATCAGAATTAGTAGTAAATGTGACTTGTGTGGGCTGCTGCGTACCAGCTAGACACAAACAAATCCGGTTTGCTGAAATTTGCTAATTACAGTAATTTTTAGGTGATGGAAAACACTGGTTTTCACTGAGCTAGTAGTATTTGTGCTATGTTCGAATCCCCTAAAATTCCATTACAGCTTTGCACACTTTATTTCAATTTCCCTGAATATTTTATTTTGCCCCTAAGATTTTAGATATTATTTGTTAAGATTATCCTAAAATTATGTACAAAAAAAAAAACAGGGCAGTCCTGAGAAGGACAACTAGCTGCGCTTCTCATTTTTTAGGGCAATACGCTAATCAGAGTTTTCAGCGAGGTCTGTGACTCACGGCCCTCCCTGTTCGCAAATGTCCAGCCCAGGCATGCACATGTGAAAAGGGCATCTGCTAGGGTACCATAAACAATGGCGGGCAGGGTAGCACTTTAAACATATTCATGTTAACACGGACGCTGTGCAGTGAATAATCTGCCAACGTTTCCTGTACACTGTAGTGATAAACTGAGGGACACCTGGCTATCAGGACTTCGCACACCTTCTTCCTTCTAGGCATCAGACCTTCGCCCACACTTCTTCCTTCTGGCATCAGACTTTGCCCCACACTTCTTCCTTCTAACTATTAATTTTCCAGAGGGAAGAGTGCCAGCCTTATTGCGCTCTGCACTAGCTGAAGTGGCAATGTTCTACCATTCACTGGCCTACAACACTCATCTGGGGGAGATTACTCATGTGGACCACACACTGTTAGAAAATTGTTTGAAAAAGCACTGGATAACCTTGATCGTTTCAGCCTTTCCAAATGTTAGTGTGCTAATTTCAATTATCGAAGTGCAAAGTTTTATGGCAACAAAATGCCAGTCATGCCAGATTTTTTGAGCCAAACAGCGTTCGATTTTTTAAACATCAGTTAGTGGATGGAACGAAACACAGTTTAAAAAAACAAAAAATCTACAGTGCATGTGAGGTGTTAAAATGAAAAGATACACGCAACGAAAAGAACGATCTGTTTTTAACCTCTTTTCTGTCCCGGCCCTTGCCGATAAACGTCTGCAGACGGGAAGCATTGCGTTCGCGGTGTGATGTTTCTAAACGTACCCCCAGTCAACCATTGCCTGTGCGCTCCCTGAGCTGCGCACCAGCCACCATGATCGGTGACCCGTTGAGTCCCGCTGTACGGTGACTCTGTGTGAACTTCCGATTCATGTGATCACCGATTGGCCAATCAGTGATCACATGAATAGTAGTAAACACAGTGTCACTCCCTGACATCATTGCTTATACGTTTGAAATCTGAGAAAGATCACAGAAGTCACATGGTACAAGGCTATTCACAACAGCCTTGTACCATGTGCAAACTGTGACAATCACAGCTCGCACAGTATTTCTCAATGGCTGCAGGGATATGCAGCTAGAGAGAGAGAAATGATTGCATTTACAGCCTGCATGGGTGTAAAGCAATCCAATGTAACAAAATAGAAAAAAAATCAACATCAACCCCCCACAGTAATATAGTTTCACTTATGGTGACACTTGTATTCTAGGGTTGACACTATGTATAAAAACAAACAATATATTAAATAAAATTAAAAAAAAGTTTTTGAAAAATTATATTTTTGGTTACCTAAACTAATTTGGGTTATTTTGTTTTTACTAAAAAGAAGATGGACTACATTTTGGCCAAGATTATGAAGAAAGATTATTTTATTTGCCAACATTATAAGAAAACCCCTTTTTTTTTTTTTTTAATTTGTGGACTTTTTCATTTATTAGAAAAAAATAAGATCCCAGTGGTGAGAATACCTACCCAAAATAAAGCTTTTTTCTGTCTCAAAAACAATTGCCTAACAAAATTCATATGGAATCATACAGTATTGCATTGGACTTCCGCGCGCAAAGTTGTGATCGTCAACTGTAGCTGAAAATTGGCCCTGGATCTCGCGCTACGGGTGTGAAGAGTGTCCGCGACTTGTAGAGTGGTCGAAATAGAGGTTCAGCCAAGTTAGGATTGATTCACAAATGTCAAAACACTTCTCTTTATAGACATTTTATCCACGTCAATGAAAATCGTATCATTTGTTGGTGTTAATCAATGACAATACTGTTGACAATTGAGGGAAATATTTTCATGCAATGAATGGTGTTACCGTTGTTGCGGTGTTTTATAGATCTTTATAATCCTGACCTTTTTTTCTACACTTTCTAATCGTGTATGGCCAGCATAGAACTGCTCAAGCACACAGATCTGGCATCAATAACTAATCAGGTTTCTAACTTCAAGCTTGGTTCAATTGAAGCTTCAAAGTGATTCTAAAGCCTATGCATTTATATTATTATTATTTTTTTTTTAAACTAACAAACATGTCATCATACTTAACCTGCTGTATGCCAGTGCGATTTGCCATGAGCAGCCCAGATCCTCCTCCTTTTACGGCGTCACTCCTCTCCGGCACTCTTGGACCTCCTTCTGTGGGGGTTGCCACACTAGCAGCAGCTTGACATGGGGACACCTGCGGGACTACCGTGTGTCAGCACCCCCCCCCCCCCCCCCCCCCCCCCCCCCCCCATCCCCCCCTGCGGGAGCAATGGCTCCTGCTGCTTGTGACTCAGCAATGTAGGACGATAAGGGAGTCTTTGAGCGGATAGACGCCGTAACTCAGTGTACACATCACTGGATCTAGAGGGTGGCTTAGGTGAGTATATGGGGGGCATTGTGTGGAAATGCTGCTACAGAGAAGGCAATAGTACGCATGAAGGTAATAAACCCTTGAGCCCTTTCAACCACATATTGATCGGTTTTCAGTAAATCTTACCCCTCTGTGGATTCTTTGCTGACGGCTCACCTATACCATTTAGCACTCACATGTACTGATGTGCAATTCTTGCACTTACCAACATCATACACTTTCCTAGCACTTATGACATTCTACTGACACCACACTGCCACGTATTAGCCAATACAGCACTCTCTTGCCAGTTCTAGCGAATTATGACAACTAGGACTCACTTCTACACTTGCAACGCTGCAAACAATGACACTTGCAATAACGACACACTTTTTGCACTTACCAATAGACATCCATATTCACCTGATTAATGAACAGGCACACTTTGCTCTTGCAACACAGCAGCTTGAAAATGCCGAGTAACAAATTTTCTTTTTTTTTTCTGCCACTAAAAATGCACCCCATTATCTGTAAACAAGCGCTGTGTATTCTGAGAAAAAATAAGAAAAGAAAAAAATGTGTGATTCCTGGTCAATATTTGTGTTGGTATGTGCAGATATGCGCATAAATATGAATGGATTTTGCCTAGACTTTGGATATATTTTAAGCACACAAAAATAAAAACATCAAAACAACATTCCAGAATTATCAGAATCCAGAAATGTCTGTTGCTCAACATCGGTATCGTGTGCAAATAAGTAAGAGCTTTTGCTGAGTAATATCTATACCATTTTGAAACAAGTAACCAATGGATTGGTCACTAGATGAATGTGATATGATCCCTTGTTGTGATGGATACTGTTTAGATTGAAATTTCTGCTCCCTCTGCTTCCCTCATATTCCATTTGCAGTCACTATAGCCCAACTGTCTTCTCCTCTCCTCCTTCCATTCACGATGGAAAAAAAACAAGACAGGAACACCCCCCCCCCCACCCCAATAAAAAAAATAATACAAAAACTCGACAAAAGTTTGGACCACTCGATCTTATATTCTGCTGTCCACTGAAATTATGCAATTAACGGTCTGGCACTCTCTGTTTATAGGATTGCGTTTTTATTTGCTTGAATATATAGTAATGCTTACTTATGAATGGAGAGAGATGGAAGAAAGGAAGTGGACATACCTCACCACTTTTGATGAGTGCTTATGGCAGGGTTCTTTGGGCTCTGTATAACCCCGCATCACGGATGTAGGGTAGGGGGGACTATCCCTCTATTGCAGTGCGACAGAGGGAAAGATATTCAACTTAAAAGCAGCAGCCTAGCAGTCACAAGGGGACACACCTCGACATTGACTTGTACTGTATGTACTTGTTCCTTGTGTCTGGATTTCTTTTTAAAGTTTGAAATTAAACTTACGGCTTTAAGGTGAATTGAGAAGAGTAATGTCTGTCTGGGTAAAGTGTTATCTAATTGTCTTTTATTGACAAAATATGTTTCGTCCATTCATGGAAGTATTAATTACACTATATTGTTTAGATGTAATTCCCCCCAACATATAACCCTAGGTGTAGACTGAGGGAAGTCCTTTCCACTGAGCCATGTTCATGGCAGTACTTTGGGTCCCCCCCCCCCCCCCCCCCCCCCCCCCCCCCCCCCCCCCCCAGGTTATGTGAAAAAGAAGTGTTGTGTGTCCTATGTGACCACATTTTGTGATCTATGTGGTCATGTTGTTCTAAACAAATATTCTAAGTATCTCCTAGAGCTGTACAAGGCTCACTCAAACAATGGGAGGTTGGATGATTTAAGATTTATATCATGAGGCATGAGAGTATTTAAGAAAATCTAATAGATGTGTTGACAAATGGGTAGAAGAGTAACAATGACACTTAATAATCTTTTTCTATCTGTAAGGTGTGCTGGGGGGGAATCATACCAACAACTATCGAATGTAAGGAGCTATCAGGTACCTTGTGACCACCACACCAAGACTCATTGTGGTTGTAGATTAGTTCATTAGCAGAGGCTCCCTGAGGATCTGGAGTCAGTTACTATAGAGGGTTCTTCCATGTTTAAAAAAAAATGTTGAGAACAAGGTTTAGACTGTTAGGCCATTACACTTTGTGCATAGTAATTTACATGCGTATTTTGTGGACTTTTGTGTATTCAATTAGGGCCTAGCTATTCAATGAATGCACTGCCCTATGTGGCCTTTGTTGCCATAAGTAACTCCTGCCTCTTTTTGGGTGGACAATCTGCCCATCATGATTTTTAAAGGTGTGACTTGCTGCATGATCCTAACGCTCAGGACAATCATAGGCACGAATTGTAAAAACTTGATTCTTGTGGAGCTGCTATGGTGTTATTTTATTGCGTATATGTCTTTTTAAAGTGAATGAAAATTTAATAAAATTAGAATAAAACAATTAAAATAAAAATATCTAAAAATAAACCACTATGACTAACGTGCTGAATAAGATACTCTGTGTGTAATATGAGAAATATTTTAAATACATTAATATATGTTAATCTGCATATACATTTGGGTTGGCAGCAACTCATCACACTAAAATGAGTGATCATGCGCGGATTGCAGTGATCAAAAGCCCCCCCCCCCGATCCCAAATCAGGAGATAGATCTGGCTATGTGTTCAGAAATTTTTACATTTTTTATTCGTCAGGGTGCATGAAGTTCGCTAGTTTATTTGTCAGTACAATCTGCTACTTCGTCAGTTGTCAGATCTACTTCAGTATGTTTCTCTACACTACAGGGCACGATGGTAGGTAGAGGATGCCGTAATGCCACATAGAACATAATCATGACATATGCCTTTCTTTTCATCCATGTCTCTTTATGCAGTTAGGGCCCTCCATGTTACATGGAATCATTTGGAAATCTTCTGACGTATGGGAAAGCTTACTGCTGGAAAAACGCTTAGGTTAAAAAAACTTGGTTTAGACGCGATTGAATACCGCGTTTATGGCATTTGCATTCAGAAGGGTTTTTTAAATAGATTACATCAGGAGAACCTTCCAAAATGCCAGAAATGTACTGAAAAACAGTTAATAAATAAAATGTATATTTCAGCATTTGAGAGGAAATAGAGAGAAGCAGAAGCAGACTGAGAGAGCAGTTACGTGGTGAGATGACCTAGTCTTTTCTGTGTTGTTGTATTCACTATCGATCCCTATCGTATAAACTGCAGCACGTTTTCTTTACTCAATTTTTTCCTTACGCAAAGGCTGGAAAACTGACTGCGCTGGTGTACCGATGGTCATTTGAATACATGGAAAAACACTATGCATGCATTTCTAGATGATGAAAGAAAGGCTCTGGACAGCATCTGGATATGGAAACAGTTAAAAAAATGCTTCTAAAAGCAAACGCTTATAAACAGTCGTTTACAGCTGTGCTTTGAAACGCTGATAATCTACTCCTGAACGCAAAGATTTGAGTGCGTAAAAAAAAAAAACGACTGTAACTCAACTGCTGTAAATGGACTAAGTGTCATGGAGACATAGGATAATCAAACATTAGGGCGAGAGTTCAGGCTGCTAAAAAATAAACAAACCGCAGGCAAAGCTCCTGAACGTTAGTTTATCAGCTGCAGTGTACATAGA
Organism: Staurois parvus; assembly: GCA_951230385.1. Taxonomy (NCBI): domain Eukaryota; kingdom Metazoa; phylum Chordata; class Amphibia; order Anura; family Ranidae; genus Staurois; species Staurois parvus. Next base: position 2,480 of record CATNWA010003809.1, on the reverse strand, counting down.
GTCCTAAGATGGACGTTCAGTAAAATATATGTATATATCAAGCTTCTAGGACTCATGCACACAGGCCGGATGAGCCCATTTCAGCATTAGTGCTGGTGTATCTCCTCACCCAGTGACAGTGATACAGCCTAATGCTCGTTGACATGAGTGGACTGTTGCAGAGGCTGATGTACTTGTGTATTTACAGCGGTGACATGTCATCTAAACAGGAGTAAAGCTACAGTGCACATAAAAAAAAATAGAAAATGTTTTTTTTTGGCATATGCGCCGTCACATGGATTTTATATTTATATGCACACAACACATTCTCATTGATGGGGTTGATTTACTAAAGGTGTAACGATGTTTGACTTGGCAAATTAAATGTTTCAAAACTGTTCCCATATGCAAAGTGAATAAATAGTAAGATACAATCGCTGCATCACATTTACTGTACATACAGTGGGGATCGAAAGTTGGGCACCCCAGCTTAAAAATGTGTATACATCAAATTACAGATTAGGAACATTTTATAATATGTCAAACAAAAGTTAGATTTTATTTATCCATCATTTAAACTTTCAAAATAACAGAAACAAAAAAAAAATGGCGTCTGCAAAAGTTCTGGGCACCCTGCAGAATTTATTAGCATGCACTGCCCCACTTTGCCAAGCTGAGACCTCTGCCTAGTGTGTCATGGATTGTTCTCTACATCATCGTCTGGGAAGGAGCGACCTGGTGATGTCAATCTCAAAGGTTTTAAACTGCCACAGACTCATCTGACCTTGCCCCAACAAAATCAGCACCAAGGGTTCTTCTAAGCAGTTGTCTAGAAAAACTGAAACTGAAAAATATAGTTGACGCTCACAAAGCTGGAGAAGGCTATAAGAAGATAGCAAAAGCGTTTTCAGATCAGAGTCATGATATCCTGTCTGTTCGAATGTAATTAAGAAATGGCAGTCATCAGAATCAGTGGAAGTTAAAGCAAGATCTGCAAGACCAAGAAAATAATATCAGACAGAACAGCTCGCAGGATTGTGAGAAAACCGCAATTAAAACAATTTCAAAAACCCACGTTGACTGCACGATCCCTCTCAGAAAGAATCTGGCAGACACTGGAGTTGTGGTAACACTATTCCACTATAAGAGAGATACTTGTACAAATATATGGTCTTCATGGAAGAGTGTCATCAGAAGAAAACAACCTCTTCTTCTACGTCCTCACCACAAAAATCATCGTTTGAACTTTGCAAATGAACATATAGACAAGCCTGTATCATTTTGGAAACAAGTTCTGTGGACCGATGAGGGGTTTAAAATTGAACTTTTTGGCCGTGCGAATGAGCAAAAGGTACGTTTGGATAGAAGAAGGGGCACAGAATTTAATGAAAAGAACCTCTGTCCAACTGTTAAGCATGGGGTTGATCAATCATGCTTTGTGGGGTTGTGTTGGCGAGCCAGTGGCACAGAGGAACACATCTCACGAGTAAATGGAAAACAACGGATTCAATAAAAAATTCATCAAACTTTTTGGATGGTAACTTGATTTGCCATCTGATGCAAAAAGCCCTGAATTAAAAGATGAGGATGGGCTTCTACAAATCGATAATGATCCTAAACACACTCGAAATCCACACGGGGGATTACATCAAGAGGCGTAAACTGATGGATTTTGCCATGGCACTTCACACAATCTCACCTGACCCTCACCATAATATTGAAAATCTATTGATAGACCTTAAATAAGAGGGCGAGTGCGTGACAGACACGCCAGAAATCTCAAAAACTGGAAGACTGTTTGTAAGTAAGTAATGGAGCACAGAATACCTCAAACAAAATTAAGAAAGACTCTTCTGGGCTACAAAAAGCGTTTACAAGCTGTTGATACTTGCCAAAGGGGTCAGTAACAAGATATTAACTACTATGTGCCCAAACTTTTGCTGATGCCATTTTTTTTTGTTTTCTGTTATTTTGAAAGTGTAAAATGATGGAAATTAAAATTTAATTTTGTTGGGCATAATTTTAAGAATTTTCTAAACGTAATTTGATTTCCCCTTTTTGGGGATTTTTCCATCCCTTTTCCCTTGGGGTTTTTTTATGCACATTAAAAACAAATTTTTAAAACTGGGGGCCCAAAATTTCGATTTCCCCCCTGTATATGACCACACCTAGGTAAAAAATTACACAATTAAAAAAACATATGTGACATTATAAAACGTAATCCCCTCATTTTTTAAAACCCCCAGAGTTCTATATCCCCAAAAAAAAGAGATTAAAAACCGTATAATAAAGAACAAAATTAAAAGTAATTATAGCAAGGTTTAATATCTCTCCAATTTGAAGGGGCCGGGGTGCATTAATACTAAGATCCCCAAAATTTTTGTGCAAACACCCAAAGAGAAAAAACCATCTACCCCAAAAGAGACCCATATGTTTTATATCACAAAGGGCACGGGAAATGGGTTGGGGCAAGTCCATAAATCTGAGCCGGATAAGGGCCC
>CATNWA010003808.1:0-17809 GCA_951230385.1 Staurois parvus | reverse complement strand
AACTACTGTGGTCCCACTCTCCTTTCTTCTATCCTATACTCCCCTCACCCTCCACAATCTTTCAATCTCTCCCTCCCATAGCTAACTGGCTCCCTTCCCCTCCCCCCCCCTCTAAAGCATGCACAGATCACTCCCAATAAAAACTTAAAGCTTTCACTGGACCCGCCACCAACCTCGAACAACTTAAGAACCATCTCTCCAGCCTGCTCCTATTTACCTATAAACTCTTAGAATGTCTAGTTTTACAATCGCCTGAGTTCTTACCTCACTGGCAACAACCTTGACCCTTTACAGTCCTGCTTTTTGCTCACTCCACTCCACTGAGACTGCCCTACTAAAAACTCACTAATGATTTACTAACTGCTAAAAACCAATGGCCACTACTTCATACTCTTACTACTTGACCTCTCTCTGCGGCTTTTGGTACTGTTGATCATCCCCTCCTCTTGGCCACTCCACTCTCTTGGCCTCCAAGACTCTGCTCTTTCCTGGTTCTCTTCCTACCTATTGCAGCGCTCCTTCAGTGCACTCCTTCAATGTTTTTACCTATAACTCTGTCTCCTCCTCCTCACTTCCAATTTCTGTAGGAGTCCCTCAAGGTTCTGTTCGTGGACCCCTTCTCTTCTCCATCTACACCTCCTCCCTTGGTAACTTGATAACCTCCCATGGCTTCAATTACCAGTCTCTATGCTGATAACACACAAATATATCTTTCTACTCCTCACCTCACCCTTTCAGTCTCTTCTCGCATTACTAAACTGTCAGCATGTATGGGCCACCTATGTCCACTTCTCAAACTCACTCTTTCTAAAAGCAAGCTCATAATATTCCCTCCAGTCCATACCCCCTCCCCCTGGACTTCTCCATCAAGATCAATAATACAACCATCGGTCCCCTCCCCTCATGCTAGGGTACTAGGTGTAATCCTGGACTCCCATCCTGTCTTTTCAGCCCCAAATCCAATCACTGTCCAAATTCTTGTAGAATTCACCTCCGTAACATCTCCAAGATATGCCTGTTTTTAAGCACCGAAACCACTAAGCAAACTTATTCACTCCCTTGTTATCTCTGGCCTTATCGCAGGCTATCCCTCTTCTGTCCTTTCATGAATGCTGCTGCCAGACTCATCCACCCTTACCAACCATTCCATATCTGCCATCCCTCTCTGCCAATCCCTCCACTGCCATTGCCCAAGAATAAAATACAAAACATCAAACAATAACATAAAAAAGCCATTTATAATTCTGCCCCAGTTACATCACCAATCTCCAAATATCACCCAAACCGTCCTCCGTCTCCGCTCCTCCCATGACGCTGTCTAGCTCCCTTATCTCCTTCTCCCATGCTCATCTCCAGGACTTCTCCAGAGCCTCCCCCATCTTCTGGAACTCAGTACTCCAATCTGTCCGACTATTGCCTACTCTGCTCACTTTTCGATCTCTGAAAATCTCTCTTCAGGGAAGCCTATCCTGCCTTCAGCTAATAACCAAATCTTCTATTTTTCCCCATCAGTTTCGTCCCCACACAGTTATTACCTTTTGTACCACTAGCCCCTCCCTCCTAGATTGTAATCTCCAAGGAGCAGGGCGCCCCTAACCCTCTTGTATTGAACTGTATCGTTGCTGTATTGTCTCCCTTTATATTGTAAAAGTGCTGAGAAAACTGTTGGCACTATATAAATACCTGTATAATAATAATAATATGTAGCAAGAGGAATTTTTAAACAATAATTCTCTTTAATTTTTAAATAACAATTCTTGATTTCTAGGTAATTAGTTTAGCTAAATAGCAGTCTTTCTACATACAAAAATAACACTTTTAAATTTACGATTTTTTTTTTAAATATACAATACAACTTCTTTCGAAACCAAATCTTCTTTTTATGATTGGACAAACAGTATTCTTATTGTACAGTCCTAAATGCTTTTTCACTTTTGTACTTGTCCATGCCAATAAACAAATACAGAATTTGTTAATTATGCAGATTACGGGTTTCTGCTTGTAAAAAGCAGAACTCTGCAAATACAAATCCCACACTATATTTTCATGAGCTCATATTTTAAATTATTATTGCAGTGTTTAATAAAAAAAAAACACCTGAACCTTGCAATCTGCAAAAGTGTACACAACTAAAATTAGTGTAATTAACAAAAATCAATATAATCCAAAAGCCTCAACGATCTCCATGAGGAAATCATGTGAGCAGTGATGAAACATGTTGGGACGGGGCTTTGCATGTCATCACAATGTTCTACTGGGTAATCGTATATGGTTGCCGAATTAGCAGTACAGGTGGCACTGCTCAAGAATCTCTCTCAGTAGACACGCTGTTTACATTTGGTGCGATTGGGCACCTGATACAAGTGAGTGCAAACTTTATATGTTTAGAACACAAATGAAAAGTTTTAGAGGATAAAGCACTATGTCAAGTCTGTTTGTATGAGGTGGAGTGGTTGGTGGATGGATACGGAAGCTGTGGAGAAAGCTTATTTTTTCTTTATTCATTTCTTAGTTTATATATATATAATATTTTTGGATCCCCTTTAAAACATGGAACAGATTTGAAGTAATGAATAAATAAAATATATAATATTTTCTATCAGGAAGAGGTCAAGACTCAGACAGGTCCATCGGATTGCCAGACAGAGAAGCATGATATATATATATATATATTATATATATATATATATATAATATATATATTATATACAGGTGGATCTCAATAAATTAAAATATCAAAAAGTTAATTTATTTCAGTACTTCAATTCAATTATACACAGAGTGATATATTTCAAGCATTTCTTTCTTTTAATTTTGATTAAAAGAGAGAATGTATTGTTATAGGCAGCCTTTCTATAGGCAATGTCCAAGCAAATAAGGGAGCATCTCTGCATAATATACAAAATACATTATCCTAGCCAGGCCAGCACTTTCCGGGCTGTCTGCATTTATGGGGTTCCTATATATTAAATCACACTCTTTTTTTCTTCTTTGAAGACTATTATTCCCATCATTGTCATGAAAGGGAAAATACAATTTTTTTTGTGTGGAGCACAGCCCATGCGTCTGCCTTATTAACTGCCAAGGATGTCTGAAGCCTCCTGGGATACTTACATTGTACATCCCAGGAGACATCATGGCAACATAGAACACATTGGACATGCACCGCAGTGTGTTTTCAAGGGGCTGGCTGCAAGAACCCAAAAGAAATGATGGAATCTCAATGATGTAAGCAAAGAAGCAGTGAGGGACCCATTGTGAGGAAGTGGAGCATTGGATTACAGCAGGACAATGCTGGATTCGCTGGACATGGGAGTATGTATGTTGAGGATAACCCACAAAACCAGGTAAGGAGAAAGAAAAAAAATAGCATAGAGTGGTGAAGTTTCTTATTAAGTAGCAGAGCCTTTTTACTTCTAAAGTGAATTTTCTCTTTACAAAGTGAGTTTTCTCTTCAAAAAGTTACTTTTTACTTAGCTTAGTAAATGAGCTGAAGTTGTGCTAACGTCAATCTTCCAGTTGCACACATGCAAAAATCCTGGGGTTTTTTACATTTTCCTTGCACTTGATCTTTGCAAAAATTTTGTTTCACCTCAGCTCTAAGATAAGTGAAAATTCACTTTCAAAGTAAACATACTCTATTAATTTTGTAAAATGGGGTCAAACTCACTTTTTCACAGCAGGTTTTCAGTATGTCTTAAGTATTGAAACATTTCTGTTATGGCAGTCACTTCCTCTACAAAAGATTAAAAATAGATTATAACAGCAAGAACATGGTCATACTTGATATTGCCAGCTTCTCACATCATTCTCAGAGATCTTTATATACTTGTCTGAAATGCACTTCAGTGCAAACCTTAGTAAGCAATGTGGTTACCACCCACCGCATTTTTTTTTTAGGGTTTTAAGATTAAAATCTTGGGCTGGGATCAGACTTTTGTGTTGTATGCAGTGTCACAGGGGTATGATCCTAGCCTTAAACATTCTACCTATGGCACAATAGCCTGCTTTCCCTGGCCAAAGCACAAAGACCATTGCGCATTTGCTATAATGTAACAAATCCCCTCCAAGTAGTGGAGACTTCTCAGAGTAGCTCTGTGTACCAGCAACAGCAAAATAAATATAATCTAAACATTGCATTCATTGAATATTTCCTTCACTAGTCTCCTGTAAAACATCAATTAAAATGCATTTATAATAGTGGAAGTATGCTGGTATAACAAGGGCAGAGTTCTAAAACTACAGTATTTTTAGAAGTACCACACATGTGTTAAAGTGGTATTAAACTCAAAAGCAAACATTTATTATATTGCAGCTTACCACTTCTTAGATGTGGTGGCTGATTTCCTTTCAAGCATTCTTTGCCTTATTTTTTACTTGGTGATCTGCCCAGTAAGTCTGTTGTTTTTCAAAAGAACAAGACCAATGACAGAGGTACTTACAATGATCAGCTTTTGTTTATTTATGGAAAACCTTTATCCCAAAAGAAAAAAACTGTTTGCTGTAATAGAATACAGAGTATTATCTGGAGTTCAGCTTTAATTTATTACTGCATTTAAATCTGCTAGTACTTCAAACAGTCCCCTCCCACCAGACTGACAATGATGCTGTCGAAAATCTGCCTCCTGTGCTCCTTCATCCAGAGTGGGGTACTCTAATCACCAAATGAAAACAGAGGTAAATAACCTAATTAAAGAAAGCTAATGCAGCCATCACATCTAATGATTGGTAATTCATTACTGTGCTGTTTTCTCTGCTGGGCGTGGTTTTAGGCAAGCCTTGGTTCTGGTCACTTCCTGCAGCCATTTTTATGTGCTTTATAGCTGTGTGACAGGACATTCAATTCCCTGGGCTTGTGAAGGCATCAGTTTTTGACCAGCAGTTAGCCTCAGGAAAGATATCCACAGGACAGCATCAATACCTCTACTACCTTACAGTATTGTATCACTGTTTGTCGCTGTATTTTGGACCAAATAAACCTGCGCTGATTTCATTCCCGTGTATACGCTTGGATCCATCTAACCTGAGCATCTGCGGTCCGGTCTGCTCCACTGCTTGGATACGAAGGTAGGAAGTTACACAGCCATTGTCAGTTATACCTTTATTCGCCTTCATGTGGGGACAGAACAGTCAAAAACTGCCTTAAAGTCCATACCCTGCTACAGATTCCCTCAGATTCCAGTACCACACTCAGGAATCTACCTAGCAACAAGCCCACTTGCAGCAAATCTGCCCGGCTACAGTGCACGTTCCACAAGCCTATGCGGAAGCACTGCGCATACGCAGTATCTATAGTCTCACCTGGAAGTCCTCCACAACTCGCCAAGCCATTCCTAAAGTCTTATATTAACTTTTCCTCGCATAACAGAAGTACTGTTTATGCACGTTCCTTACACTACCGTGGCCGCCGCAAAACCCCGCAATTCATTCTAAATATCTTAGAAATTTTGTCAAGGTGCCCTATCGGAGCTGTACGGCGATTTTCAGCGTCCAATTCAAAAAGTTCATTTTCTTAAAGAGACAGCGCACCTTAAGTCAAAATGGCGGAAAAGGACCTTGCACAGTTCCCCAGTGATGAAATAAAGCAAATGCAACCTGATACTGATCATTATGAAGGGCAGGGAACAGAATCCACACTTCCAGCAGAACAAGTCGTGCGACCAAGACGCTCTCTCAAACCGACAGTAAAGGTCATTGAAAATTATCACACCACAAAGGATGAGCTATGTGAAAACCTGGAGGAGCAATGGGAACGAGTTTCCTCCCTCATGTCCGGACTTAAATCCTCCTCAGGTGATGCCACAAGCTTACAAGTTGCCATCGGGCGGCTGGACACAGCTCAAGAAAGATACAAGAGACTGTCCACAAGGTATATAACCTTTCTAAAAGACTCTAATATCGATGAAGCCCTATCAGAACTGAGCAAGGCAGAATCAATAGCCAGACAAAGAGACGTCATGGTGCTGGATGTTAAAGGTAAAGTGGAACTCCGTATCTCTCATTTGCAAGAAACTAGATCACACAGATCAAATTCATCTAAAACATTCCTCTCGGTCATACAAATCATCGTGCTCAAGAAGCTCAGCCTTGAGCGACAGATTAGTAGAGGCCCGCATAAACGCAGAGCAATCCAAAGCGAGACGCTCCTTCACAGTAAAAGAAGCTCTTGCAAGAGCAGAGGCAGAGGCCAAAAGGGCAGAAGCAGAGGCCAAGAGGGCAGAGGCAGCGGCAGAGGCCAAGAGGGCAGAAGCAGAGGCCAAGAGGGCAGAGGCAGCGGCAGAGGCCAAGAGGGCAGAAGCGGAAGCAGAGGCCAAGAGGGCAGAGGCAGAAGCCGAGGCCAAGAAGGCGGAGGCAGAGGCCAAGAGGGCAGAGGCAGAAGCAGAGGCCAAGAAGGCAGAAGCGGAAGCAGAAGCAGAGGCCAAGAAGGCAGAAGCGGAAGCAGAGGCAGAGGCCAAGAAGGCGGAAGCGGAAGCAGAGGCTCGAATAAAGATTTTCGAATCAGAGATGCAGGAGGAAATTGCGTTAGCTAAAGTAAGACTACTTGAGCAAGCATTGAGCCAAGGTCTTGATCCAGTCTGCTCGCTACCACAGGAGATAGATGATCCAGTTGATCGCACCAGTGACTATGTACTGAATCAGGTATCTGCGCCACCCCCAGTTTACAGTACCGTCCAAGCCAACAACACTGAAACCTCCAAGTCAGCTCTGCCTGCGGTACCAGTGCCACCCACAGCACCCGAGCAACCTAATAACCGTTACCCGGATGTGCCCTCTCAAGGACGGTTGTTACAGCAAGATCGCTATCAGGCATTTTCTGGCCTACCTCCACAGCTCAAGCAGCAGTCATCACAATATACAGAGGCTAAACGACAGCTCAACCCTGCAGCTACATCATTCTACCCGGAGGCATCTCACCCTTTCATGCCAGGCAGCCCATACGCCCCAGGGGCATCACAAGTTGTCATGGCAACAAGCAGTGAGAAATCAGATATTTCTGAGTTTGCCAGGTTTATGGTGAGCAGAGAGCTAATCAACACCAGTCTCTCAAAATTTGATGACCGTGCAGAGAGCTACAGAGCTTGGAAGGCAACCTTCAAGGCCGCCATCGCTAACCTCAACCTAACCGCAGAGCAGGAGTTTGACCTCTTGATCAAATGGCTGGGCCCAGGCTCCACAAATCGTGTCAAGAGCCTCAGAACTGTCTACGTGGGACAAGCAGAAGCAGGTCTAGCTGTCGCCTGGCAGAGACTCGAACGTACCTTCGGCAGTGCAGAAGCAATAGAGAAGGCCCTATTCAAGAGACTGCAGAACGTTCCAAGGATCAATCTCAAGGATGTCCAGAAGCTTCAGGATTTAAGTGATCTGCTCATGGAACTGGAGCTTGCCAAGGGTGACCCTCGTCTGTCCGGGCTGTGCTACCTGGAGTGAACCCAATTGTCGTGAAGCTACCATACAGTCTGCAAGAAAAGTGGGCGGCATCAGTCTCAAGGTACAAAAGAGAGCATGACATCTCACCTTTCCCCCATTTATTCACTTCTGTAGATTTATATCGATGAACAGTCCCAGATGAGGAATGACCCCAGCCTCGACTTCCTGGAGTTCAACACTACAGCTTCAGCGACATCATCACCAAGGTATGAAAGCGTCATGCATAAACACAGAGACTTCAAGAGCAGCGTGAATGTTAGAAAGACTAACCTACCATCTCCTGCAGTACCCACGGGTAAACAGTACACCACCTCATCAGGAGATAAGACCTTCAATCGTGAATGCCCCATTCATAAAAAACCACACTCTCTGAACAAATGTAGAGGGTTTAGATCCAAAACCATACAGGAGCGCAAGAAAATCCTCACCGAGCTTGGGGTATGTTTCAGATGCTTCGCTTCATTGGAGCACATGGCTAAGGACTGTAAATCTGTCATCGAATGTGAGGAGTGTCATAGTGAAAGACATGCCTCAGCTATGCACCCAGTCCCACTCTCCAGAGATTCACCCACTGCCATCACCACCAGTCCTGCTCCAAGTCATGGCGGGGAGCCCCCAAAATTACGCTAATGCAGCGACTGCTGTTTCCTGCTCATGCTTGGATGTATGTGGGGAGGGCCAGTGTGAGAAATGTTGTGCCCGAATATGCCTAATCAAGGTCTACCCAGAGGGACTACCAGAAAAGGCAGTAAAAATGTATGCCATCATCGACGACCAAAGCAACCGGTCCCTAGCAGGTCCTAAATTCTTTGAAGCCTTTGGAATAAAGGGACCATCCGAACCCTATACCTTAAACACCTGCTCGGGCCGCATAGAGACTAGCGGCAGAAGAGCACAAGGATTCATCGCTTCTCCTGTCAGTGGGATACGGAAATACCCTTACCGACGCTGATCGAATGTGATCAAATACCCAACCATAGGGATGAGATTCCTACCCCAGAAGCTGCATTTCACCAACCTCACCTAAGGCACCTAGCCAACGTTATCCCACCTATGGACATCAACGCCGAGATTCTACTCCTGCTCGGCAGAGACAATCTAAGGGTACACAAGGTGCGTCAACAGTGTAATGGTCCTGACTATGCGCCATATGCCCAGAGACTGGACTTGGGATGGGTAATCATAGGAAATGTATGCTTAAATCAACCAAAAAATCGACTCCTTCAAAACGTACGTGCGTGCAGATGGACGCACAACTTGCATTAAGCCGTGTCCTCATCACTATGAGGTGAGAGAGAAGTCTCCAAGCCTCGTACAACTACCTGACGTCATTACTCCCCTCTTTGCCAACAACTTGGGGAGATCAGTCTTTCATACAACCAAGGACGACGATAAAGTAGCCTTGTCAGTAGAGGACAGAGAATTTGTTGAGATAATGGACAGTGAGTTCTTTAAAGACGAAACCAATCACTGGGTTTCTCCATTACCCTTCCGAGCTAACAGAATAAGACTCCCGAACAACCGGGAACAAGCTCTGTCTAGATTTAACTCTCTTCAGCGTACCATGAACAGCAAGCCTGAAATGAGAGAACACATTGTTGCCTTTATGGATAAAATATTCCGTAACAACCATGCAGAACCAGCTCCATCCTTAAGGAAGAACGACGAATGCTGGTACTTGCCTTCATTCGGAGTATATCATCCATGAAAACCTAATCAAATTAGGGTTGTCTTTGATTCAAGCGCCAAACATAAAGGTGTATCTCTTAACGATATTCTTCTCACAGGTCCTAATCTGACTAATAACCTAGTCGGAGTGCTGATGAGATTCAGGAAAGAGCTTGTCGCCATCACTGCTGACATTGAACAGATGTTCCATTGTTTTGTAGTCCGTGAGGACCACCGGAATTTCCTCAGGTTTCTGTGGTACAAGGACAATGACACCAACGCAGAGATGATGGAGTATCGTATGAGGGTACATGTGTTTGGAAACAGCCCTTCACCAGCCGTAACGACGTACGGGCTTCGGAGAACTGCAATAGAGGGGAATCTGAATACAGTACAGATGCCAAAGACTTTCTGGAAAAAGACTTCTACGTGGATGACGGGCTCAAATCGCTACCAACTGAAGAAGCGGCTATCGATCTGCTCAAAAGGACTCAAAATATGTTGTACCAAGCTAAACTTAGACTACACAAAATTGCTTCAAACAGCCTAACCGTAATGAGAGCCTTCGATCGAGGTGATCATGCACCTGGATTCAAAGACATTAACCTGGGACTGGACAGTCCACCTGTGCAGAGGAGCTTGGGCCTCAGATGGGATCTCTCGGCTGACTCCTTTGGTTTTCAAATAAGTTGTGCAGACAAGCCATTCACAAAACGTGGTGTCCTATCAGTGGTAAACAGCCTATTTGATCCGCTGGGATTTGTAGCGCCCATCGCCATACAAGGTAAATCCCTACTGAGACAGCTTTCTGAAACCATCAAGGATTGGGATACCCCACTTCCCTCTGATAAAGAGCAAAAATGGGAAGCCTGGAAGCGATCCTTGTGTGCTTTGGATGAGATCCACATCCCAAGATGCTATATTAAAACCTCACTTACTTCTAGAGTAAAGAAGGAACTCCTTCTTCTCGGACGCCTCCACAGAGGCTATAGCAGCGGTCGCCTATCTGAAAGTCACAGAACCCAACAAGCAAAATCACGTTGGATTCGTCTTTGGTAAGGCTAAGTTAGCTCCCAAGCTTGATCATACTATTCCCAGACTTGAACTCTGTGGGACTGTGTTAGCAGTGGAGATTGCAGACTTCATACAAGAAGAACTAGGTGTCAACATAGATGAAGTTCAGTATTACACGGACAGTAAGGTCGTTTTAGGTTACATCTACAATCAGACGAGACGATTTTATGTGTACGTCAGTAACCGCATAGAGAGAATCAGGAGGTCCTCCAAACCGGAACAATCGTACTATGTACCATCCGAACTTAATCCAGCAGATCATGCCACTAGACCTATGTCTGTAGGTTCCTTTACTAACTCTACTTGGCTTACAGGTCCGGAGTTTCTGCTAAGACAGGCGGATGAATGTGTACAGGAAGTTTTCAGCATCCAGGATCCGGATAATGATCCAGAAATCCGCCCTGAAGTCAGTGTATTGGTCACTGGAACAAAGCAAACCTCCAGCCTTGGTAGCCAGCGCTTTGAACGTTTCTCCAGTTGGATGAGACTCGTCAGGACTATCGCAAGGTTAGTGCACATTGCAAAATGTTATCACAATACTCACGAAGATAAGGATTGTCACGGTTGGCACGTCTGCCATAAACCCTTCTCTGCGGAGAACATCTCTCATAGTGAGTCCCTCATAATACGTCACGTCCAACAAGGGGAATTCAATGTAGAATGGAAGTGCTTGTATAACAAACAGCAGATTCCAATAAAAAGCCCTCTTGCCAACTTAAATCCAGTTATTGACAGTTTTGGCTTGCTCAGAGTTGGTGGTCGTTTGAATCAAGCCACCTAAGAGTTTCAGAACAAAATCCTCTCATCATTCCCAGCAAACACCATATCACCGTCTTGCTGATCCGACACTACCACAAAAAGACTGAACACTAGGGCAGGCAAATCACTGAGGGCAAGGTACGGTCTCCTGGCCTTTGGATTATAGGTATGAAAAGACGTGTGGCCCAAGTATTGCATGACTGTGTTCACTGTCGCAAAGCTAGAGGAAAACAACTACACCAACAAATGGCTGATTTGCCTGTGGACAGACTATGTACAGAGCCGCCTTTCACCTACGTTGGCCTAGATGTCTTCGGGCCATGGATGGTGTCCGCACGCAGGACCCGTGGCGGTCATGCAAACAGTAAGCATTGGGCTGTACTATTTACTTGCATGAGTGTGCGAGCCGTTCACTTAGAGGTCATAGAATCCATGGACACATCCAGCCTTATTAATGCCTTAAGACGGTTCTTCGCAATCAGAGGACCAGTGAAACAGTTGAGGTCTGACCGTGGAAGCAACTTCATTGGAGCCTGTAGAGAACTGAACATAGACACCAAATCCATTCAAGATCACTTGGCGGAAAGGGGTTGCACCTGGATTTTCAATCCTCCTCATAGTTCCCACATGGGGGGCTCCTGGGAGAGAATGATCGGAATCTCACGCAACATCTTGAATTCTATGTTGATGGATGTAAACTCTTCAAGACTCACACATGAGACTCTAGTCACCCTTCTCGCTGAAGTTTCAGCCATCATCAATTCTAGACCCCTCGTGCTAGTATCTATGGATCCTGAAACACCAGCTGTACTGACTCCAGCTATCCTACTTACCCAAAAAACTGAGATTATGCTAATGCCTAGTGGAGAATTTACTCATGCGAATATCTACCAAAAACACTGGAAACGTGTACAATACCTAGCTGATTACTTCTGGAACAGGTGGCGAAAGGAGTATCTTAATATTCTTCAAGGAAGGAGAAAGTGGCAACACCACAAACCAAACCTGAAAAAAGGTGACCTCGTGTTGATGAAGGAGCAACATACCATACGGATTGACTGGCCTATGGGACTAATTACAAAGGTTCTTCCTAGCAAGGATGGCAAGGTCCGTAAAGTGGAGTTGAAGATCTACAGAAAGGGTGAGCTTAAAACGTTTGCAAGGCCAATTAACTAACTAATTTTGATACTACCCATTGAGAACATTCCTGCTGGGTGAACTCTACTGAACTTGAACTTTGTGGATCTTCTCTATTCCAACTTGGAATCTACTATATTGTTATGTTTATTGCATTCTAACATGTTCTTTGTTACAGGTTGTTTTATATTTTATGGACATTCGTCATAGTGAAATCCCTTATGGAATTTCAGACGGGGAGTGTGCTGTTCCCCTCATATTTGTTATTTAACTGTGCATTGTATCACCAATTTTATTTCACCATGTTTGTTTCTATGTCTTGATCTGTTGCTGCCATCTGCTGGCCAGAATTTGCATGCTGCATGCCCATGTTATAGCTAGTGTTTTCTCTGCTGGGCGTGGTTTTAGGCAAGCCTTGGTTCTGGTCACTTCCTGCAGCCATTTTTATGTGCTTTATAGCTGTGTGACAGGACATTCAATTCCCTGGGCTTGTGAAGGCATCAGTTTTTTTGACCAGCAGTTAGCCTCAGGAAAGATATCACAGGACAGCATCAATACCTCTACTACCTTACAGTATTGTATCACTGTTTGTCGCTGTATTTTGGACCAAATAAACCCGCGCTGATTTCATTCCCGTGTATACGCTTGGATCCATCTAACCTGAGCATCTGCCGGTCCGGTCTGCTCCACTGCTTGGATACGAAGGTAGGAAGTTACACAGCCATTGTCAGTTATACCTTTATTCGCCTTCATGTGGGGACAGAACAATTACCCTAGGTTCACACCTAAGCGTTTTACGCAGCGTACAGTCCATTTAACATGATTTCCTATGGGACATGTTCACATCTCTGCGTTTTCACCCACTGTGTTTTTGGAAAGGGTCAGGGACTTTTTTTAACGCAAAAAGTTGCATTTTTGGTTCTATAGACTTCAATGGAAACATTGCAGAAAAGCATGTAGTGTGTTGTTGCTAGGTGGATTTAAAATGCAAAATGCAGCAAAAATCCAGCAAAAAGAAAAATTAAAAAAACCCCCCCCTAGCAAAATGCATCAAAAACATGGCAAAAATGCAGGTGCAAAAATGCAAAACGCAATGCAGAAACGGCTCCAACGCAACCTGCATAAGTGTGAACCTAGCCTTACATTTTTAGTTTTGGGTTTAATACCGCTTTCACATTTTCTACATGTGTAAAAATCCCAATCACTCCTTCCAATTGCGTCTACTCTCTCTGTGCAAGACCATTCTGATTTATCCTATGCACATTTTGCTACTTGCGATTGCAGAAACTTTTCAAGAAACAGGCACACACATTTACTAATCTATATTACCAGAGCAGTGATGGGAATGCTAGTCTGTCTGGGCAAGAAAAAATTCTCAGCTCAGCTTGCCAGCCAGCTTGCAAACAAACCAAATTAACCTGTCTAACAGTATGAGTTAAAACAGGGGTTTAGTTAGCACACATTTGCAAATACATGCGTGAACTACAGAGCCTCGTCACAGCACCCCGATATTCTGTAGCTCCTAACTCTACAATAAATTTGTAGAGTTAGGAACTACAGAATATCGGGGTGCCATGACGAGGCTCTGTAGCTTACACATGTATTTGCAAATGTGTGCTAGCTAAACCCCTGTTTTCAACGCATACTGTTAGGTTAGTTTAGTTTGTTTGCAAGCTGGCTGGCAAGTTGAGCTGGGAATTTTTCTCTTTTGTTGTTTGACATGCATTGCCCTTCCATGTGCTCCTTGCTATGAAGGCTAGTTATAGACTGGGGCAGTGGCCATTTTTTGTACTGTCTGGGCAAGGATTGTTTTTTTTACGTGGGAAATTGGAATAAAAAGGGACACTGAGGCCACTGCTGTGGCAATTCTGTATAAAGAAGGCAGCTACCTGCGTAACTATTGCTCTCAAGTCTTGCAAACCTTGCAGATACCAGAATTTCACTGAGTAGAGAGGAAGTGTGGTTGATTTATTAGACTGTTGAATGCTGAAACTGCTAATCATGTTTTTTCTGATGTTGGAACCACAATGTTTGTTTTGATCTGTATGGAAACTGACTTGTCATGTGGACTGTTAGGGAAATCAAAATATTACTTCAGAGTAGTTGGCATTTTAGTCCTAAAAATAACCAGAAGATTTTCCTCTCTACAGACTTCAGACTTCACTAGATTCGCTGAACCCAAGTTAAGTTTTCACCCATCACTAATTGTAACTAGAGGTTGATTTACTAGAAGTGAGAATCTTCATTTAATAAAGTGAATATTCACTTCAATTATCAAATGACATGAAATGCAAATTTCTGTTTACTTAGTTAATCTGTACATGACTGGGTTTTCAAAGTGCACAGGAATTTGCTTTTCACATGATTGGATAATTGAAGTGAATACTCACTTGCTGGTAAAGATTTGGCCCCAGATTCACAGTAGTAGGACACACCTGTCTTAAAGCAGAACACTGTAAGAATTTAATTTGAAAATGTTCTTTAGCAAGGAACATGCATTCCACATTAATAATTATGCTACTAAAATTAGTGTGTGCTGCAAATTGCCTCCAGCATCGCTCCTGTTTCTTCTTGCTGGAGGCTGCCATTTTGCTGAAGCCCACAGCCCCTGAGCAGCAGTAAATATTTAGGCTCTCAGCACATCTCCCTTTAGTGGCAGCACAGTGCTGAGACTAGAGAACAACTGAGGCTGTGCAGAGCAGGATAAGATCAGGCAGTACTGGATTTTAAACAGTGCAGGCACTTACTTTTAATGTTTTACATAGCTATGCCCAGGGGCGTATTTACCGCAAGGCAAATCAGGGTGTCTTTTTTTGGGGGGGGGGCGTTGGCACCCCCCAGCAGAAGTAACACATGTGGCAGCTGGTGACTGAGGATAGGGAGCAGGTGAAGCACAGCAGTATGGGCTGCGGGCTGCTGAAGGGTGTTTGACGAAGATGTCGGGCTTTCCTGATCATGGCTCCCGGGGTGAGTGCTGAAATCTCTCTCCCCACCCCCTTACATGGGGGGGAAGGGGAGCAAGATTTTACTCTGCCTAGAGTGGCACACAACCAAAATACACTACTGGCTATACCTGCAAAAGGGGCCATCCTGAAGTGACCTATCAGGACTTTGTTTTCTGACTAAAGTTCCACTTTAATGTGCAGCCTACTAAATAAGTGTAATGTTAAAGCAATACTAAACCTAAACGTATAGCTATTTTAGGTTTTTTTGTTTTTTTTTAAAATCTTTTTCCCTTTATTTTCACCTGTTGATTCAGTGATTAATTCTGTTATTTTTCTACTTACTCTAACAGACCAAGCTGTCCAGCAAAAGTGTCATTTCGAAGGATGAGACAACCCATTTAACACTGATTGTGATACTTACAATGGTCAGCTTTCACTCTTTTATGTAAAACCGTTATCACAAAATGAAAAGCAAACTGTTGCTGTAATTGCCTAAAAAGTTTGGCTTTATTTTGTTAGTCAAGTAAATTTAAACCTAGAGCATCTAACACTATCCTTTTCCAAGGATGACAAAGCTGCTGGCCAAAGGTGTCTCCATTGCTCTTCCACCCAGAGTGGGAACATCCTAAGACAGGAAGTGTGTTACTGGCAGGATCACCAGATGAAAATAAAGGTATAAAGCCTAAAAAAGGGGAAAATTAAAGTAATAGTAAACACAGACAGTAACTTCACAATATTGTTTCTAATAATGAGTTATCATGACGCCTGTGTAGTTATTTTTAAAAAATAAAATCTGTAGGTACCTCTTTTGGTTACCACTATGCAGCGGTCACATTACTTTTTCTGCTTGCTAGCTTGAGCTCAGGGAGACATCTGGGAGGAGCTTCTCATTCTCTCTGACATACAGTATATCCTGTACATCAGCAGGGAGGAGAGGAGGAGAGGCTGAAGGGGAATCCTCTGTGACTCAAGGCAAAAGAGATGGGTGGAGGGCATGGCTTTGTACAAACCACAACTACACAGGCCTGCTGTGCTTTTGCACAGTGGGATGAGAGCGGGATGACACAAGACATAAACTGACCATGCTAGCATGAATCCACAGCCATGCAAGTGTGGTCAGTTTATTCTTAGGAGGGACACAGGCAGGGTCAACCAGGTATTACAGCTCACTGGCAGAAGAAAATAAAGTACAAACAGCACAGAGTAGATTTTGTTAACTTAAAGAGGCAGTAATAAGGTTTTTTGTTTTTAGGTGTACCAATTTAATGTACCATCACATTTAAGGATTGGAGAGCTACAATATATTACATCTATGGTTTGGAATTTAACCACTTGCCCTCCAGAAGATTTACCCCCCTTCCTGACCAGGCCATTTTTTTGCTGTTCGGCACTGCATTAATTCAACTGGTAATTGCACGGTCGTGCAATGCTGTACCCAAACATAATTTATGTCCTTTTTTCACACAAAAAGAGATTTCTTTTGGTTGTATTTGATGACACCTTCGGTTTTTTAATTTTTGCGCTATAAACAAAAAAAGACTGCAAGTTTTTAAATAAAAACAATATTTTTCACTTTTGGTTATTAAAAATATCCAATAAACTCAAAGTTAGTCATAAATTTAGGCTAAAATTTATTCTGCTACATGTCTTTGGTAAAAACAATCTCAATACATGTATATTAATTGGTTTGTGTGAAATTTATACCATCTACAAACTATGGTATATATATTGTTATTTTCCGTAGCTTTTACTTTCTGATTGCATTTCTTGAGGTGCGAAAATTCCAGGGCAGTACAACCTCCCCCCCCCCCCTCCAAATGATCCCTTTTTGGAAAGTAGACACCACAAGGATTTTGCAGTGGATTTTGCAGAGAGGCATGTTGAGTCCATGGAACATTTTATTTTTTGCCACCAATTTTTGAATAGGACAATTTTTTTTTTTTACACATAGTTGTCACTTTAATGACATATTGCTCATGTATGCCATGGGTATATGTGGAATAACACCCCAAAACACATTCTCCTACTTCTTCTGAGTATGGGGATACCACATGTGAGAGACTTTTTGGTAGCCTAGATACATACAAGCCCCAAAATCCAATGACCACCTCCAGGCTTTCAAAGGGCATATTTCCTCATATCACTTCCCCACTACCTGTCACAGTTTTGGAGGCCCTAAAATGCCAGGATAGTACAAACACCCCCCCCCCCAAAATGACCCCTTGACCCCTTTTTGGAAGGTAGACACCTCAAGGAATTTGATAAGAGGCATTGTGAGTATTTTACAGATATCATTTTTGTCACAGGGTTTTGAAAAAAAAAAAGAAAAAAAAATGTTTTCTTCTTTCTTCGTTTTCCTAAAACATGTGGCAAGAAATGAGATCTACAAAACACTCACCATGACTCTTAGCAAATACCTTGGAATGTCTATTTTCCAAAAAGGGGTCATTGGAGGGGTTGCTTCTACTATCCTGGCATTTCAGGGCCAACATTAGACGCCTAAGCCACACATCACCCACTCTTGAATACCAAGCCTTTCTGACACTTGGGCCCTGATTTACTAAGACTTGAGTCTACCAGCAGACTCTGAACATTCAGGCAGACTCAATTAAATCAATCAAGACCTGTCAGTCTTCTGAGCGGCGTCTAGCAAACTCATTGACGAACATCTACTTGACTATTAGTAAATGTGAAATCGCGTCTGGCACATTTTTAGGTGCAATACCGGATATGTTCGCTAGATGGCGCACAAGCGCGGGCTTTGTAGCATTGGCGTTTTTCTGTTAGCAAAAGAGAAT
>CATNWA010003807.1:0-20241 GCA_951230385.1 Staurois parvus | reverse complement strand
GGCCTTTCCCCCCCATTTCATGGGTGACCCCAGACACCCTTCAGGGGCGCTATACCCCCCATGCAAAAGGTGTCCCCCAAACACCCCTAGGAGGGCTATCCCCCCATTGCTATGGCTGTCCACAACCACCCTAGGGGGCGCTATCCCCCAATTGCTAAGGTGTACCCCAGACCACCCCCTAGGAGGCCGTACCCCCCATTGCTATATTACCCCAGACACCCCCAGAGGCCTTCCCCCCATGCTATGGGTTTTCCCCCAGACACCCTTAGGAGGCCTACCCCCCCTGCCAAAAAGGGATGACCCCAGAACCCTCGGGAGGGAATCCCCCCATTGCTATGGGTTTTGTACCCAAACCAACCCTAGGAGGCCTTTCCCCCCATTGTTATAGGTTACCCCAGCCCCCCCTTTAGGAGGGCATCCCTTTTTGTTTAAGGGCCCCCCCCAAACCCCAAACCAACCCCCCACCCTAAAAAAAAAAAAAAGCATAGGCTGTACCCCCCAGCCCCAACCCAAAGAGGGCTATCCCCCCAATTGTCAAAGGTACCCCAGACCCCCCTTTAGAGGGTTTACGGCGCTATCCCCCCCATTGTCTATAGGCTGTACCCCAGACCACCTCTAGGAGGCGCTATCCCCCCATTAGTCTATAGGCTGTACCCCAGACCACCCTCTAGGAGGACGCTATCCCATCCCCATTGTCTATAAGCTGTACCCCAGACCACCCTCTAGGAGGCGCTATCCCCCCATAGTCGTCTATAGGCTGTACCCCAGACCACCCTCTAGAGTGGCGCTATCCCCCCATTGTCTATAGGCTGTACCCCAAACACACCTCTAGGAGGCGCTATCCCCCCATTGTCTATAGGCTGTACCCCAGACCACCCCTCTAGGAGGCGCTATCCCCCATTGTCTATAAGCTGTACCCCAGACCAGACCACCCTCTAGGAGGCGCTATCCCCCCATTGTCTATAGGCTGTACCCCAGACCACCCTCTAGGAGGCGCTATCCCCCCATTGTCTATAGGCTGTACCCCAGACCACCCTCTAGGAGGCGTTATCCCCCCATTGTCTATAGGCTGTACCCCAGACCACCCTCTAGGAGGCGTCTATCCCCCCATTGTCTATAGGCTGTACCCCAGACCACCCTCTAGGAGGCGCTATCCCCCCCATTGTCTATAGGCTGTACCCCAGACCACCCTCTAGGAGGCGCTATCCCCCCATTGTCTATAGGCTGTACCCCAGACCACCCTCTAGGAGGCGCTATCCCCCCATGTCTATAGCTGTACCCTAGCTGTACCCCCAGACCACCCTCTAGGAGGCGCTATCCCCCCATTGTCTATAGGCTGTACCCCAGACCACCCTTTAGGAGGCGCTATCCCCCCATTGTCTATAGGCTGTACCCCAGACCACCCTCTAGGACCTATCCCCCCATTGTATAAGAGGAGGCGCTATCCCCCCATTGTCTATAAGCTGTACCCCAGACCACCCTCTAGGAGGCGCTATCCCCCCACTGTCTATAGGCTGTACCCCAGACCACCCTCTAGGAGGCGCTATCCCCCCATTGTCTATAAGCTGTACCCCAGACCACCCTTTAGGAGGCGCTATCCCCCCATTGTCTATAAGCTGTACCCCAGACCAACCTATAAGAGGCGCTATCCCCCCATTGTCTATAAGCTGTACCCCAGACCACCCTCTAGGAGGCGCTATCCCCCCATTGTCTATAAGCTGTACCCCAGACCACCCTCTAGAGGCGCTATCCCCCCATTGTCTATAGGCTGTACCCCAGAGCACCCTCTAGGAGCGCTATCCCCCCATTGTCTATAGGTTGTACCACAGACCAACCTCTAGGAGGCGCTATCCCCCTATTGTCTATAGGCTGTTCCCCAGACCACCCTCTAGGAGGTGCTATCCCCCCATAGTCTATAGGCTGTACCCCAGACCAACCTCTAGGAGGCGCTATCCCCCCACTGCCTATAGGCTGTTCCCCAGACCACCCTCTAGGAGGTGCTATCCCCCCATAGTCTATAGGCTGTACCCTAAACCACCCTCTAGGAGGCGCTATCCCCCCATTGTCTATAAGCTGTACCCCAGACCACCCTCTAGGAGGCGCTATCCCCCCATAGTCTATAGGCTGTACCCCAAACCACCCTCTAGGAGGCGCTATCCCCCCATTGTCTATAGGCTGTACCCCAAACCACCCTCTAGGAGGTGCTATCCCCCCATAGTCTATAGGCTGTACCCCAGACCTCCCTCTAGGAGGCGCTATCCCCCCATTGTCTATAAGCTGTACCCCAGACCACCCTCTAGGAGGTGCTATCCCCCCATAGTCTATAGGCTGTACCCCCAGACCTCCCTCTAGGAGACGCTATTGCCCCATTGTCTATAGGCTGTACCCCAGACCTCCCTCTAGGAGGTGCTATCCCCCCATAGTCTATAGGCTGTACCGTAAACCACCCTCTAGGAGGCGCTATCCCCCCATTGTCTATAGGCTGTACCCCAGACCACCCTCTAGGAGGCGCTATCCCCCCATTGTCTATAGACTGTACCCCAGACCACCCTCTAGGAGGCGCTATCCCCCCATTGTCTATAAGCTGTACTCCAGACCACCCTCTAGGAGGCGTTATCCCCCCATTGTCTATAGGCTGTACCCCAGACCACCCTCTAGGAGGCGTTATCCCCCCATTGTCTATAGGCTGTACCCCAGACCACCCTCTAGGAGGCGTTATCCCCCCCATTGTCTATAAGCTGTACCCCAGACCACCCTCTAGGAGGCGCTATCCCCCCATTGTCTATAGGCTGTACCCCAGACCACCCTCTAGGAGGTGCTATCCCCCCATAGTCTATAGGCTGTACCCCAGACCTCCCTCTAGGAGGTGCTATCCCCCCATAGTCTATAGGCTGTACCCTAAACCACCCTCTAGGAGGCGCTATCCCCCCATTGTCTATAGGCTGTACCCCAGACCACCCTCTAGGAGGCGCTATCCCCCCATTGTCTATAGGCTGTACCCCAGACCACCCTTTAGGAGGCGCTATCCCCCCCATTGTCTATAAGCTGTACCCCAGACCAACCTATAAGAGGCGCTATCCCCCCATTGTCTATAAGCTGTACCCCAGACCACCCTCTAGGAGGCGCTATCCCCCCACTGTCTATAGGCTGTACCCCAGAGCACCCTCTAGGAGGCGCTATCCCCCCATTGTCTATAGGTTGTACCACAGACCAACCTCTAGGAGGCGCTATCCCCCCATTGTCTATAGGCTGTTCCCCAGACCACCCTCTAGGAGGCGCTATCCCCCCCATTGTCTATAGGCTGTACCCCAGACCACCCTCTAGGAGGCGCTATCCCCCCATTGTCTATAAGCTGTACCCCAGACCACCCTCTAGGAGGCGCTATCCCCCCATTGTCTATAAGCTGTACCCCAGACCACCCTCTAGGAGGCGCTATCCCCCCATTGTCTATAAGCTGTACCCCAGACCACCCTCTAGGAGGCGCTATCCCCCCATTGTCTATATGCTGTACCCCAGACCACCCTCTAGGAGGCGCTATCCCCCCATTGTGTTTAGGCTGTACCCCAGACCAACCATTAGGAGGCGCTATCCCCCCATTGTCTATAGGATGTACCCTAAACCACCCGCTAGGTGGCGCTATCCTCCCATTGTCTATAGGCTGTACCCCAGACCACCCTCTAGGAGGCGCTATCCCCCAATAGTCTTTAGGCTGTACTCCAGACCACCTACTAGGAGGGCGCTATCCCCCCATTGTCTATAGGCTGTACCACAGACCACCCTCTAGGAGGCGCTATCCCCCTATTATCTATAGGCTGTACCACAGACCACCCTCCAGGAGGCGCTATCCTCCCATTGTCTATAGGCTGTACCACAGACCACCCTCCAGGAGGCGCTATCCTCCCATTGTCTATAGGCTGTACCCCAGACAAACCTCTATGAGGCGCTATCCCCCAATAGTCTATATGCTGTACCCCAGACCACCCTCTAAGAGGCGCTATCCCCCAATTGTCCATAGGCTGTACCCCAGACCACCCTCTAAGAGGCGCTATCCCATCATTGTCTATAGGCTGTACCCCAGACCACCCTTTTAGGAGGTACTATCCCCCCATTGTCTATAGGCTGTACCCCAGACCACCCTCTAGGAGGCGCTATCCCCCCACTGCCTAAAGATTGTACCCCAGACCACCCTCTAGGAGGCGCTATCCCCCCATAGTCTATAGGCTGTACCCCAGACAACCCTCTAGGAGGCGCTATCCCCCCATTGTCTATAGGCTGTACCGCAGACAGACCTCTAGGAGGCGCTATCCCCCCATAGTCTATAGGCTGTACTCCAGACCACCCTCTAGGAGGCGTTATCCTCCCATTGTCTATAGGCTGTACCCCAGACAACCCTCTAGGAGGCGCTATCCCCCCATAGTCTATAGGCTGTACCCCAAACCAACCACTAGGAGGCGCTATCCCCCCATTGTCTATAGGCTGTACCCTAAACCAACCACTAGGAGGCGCTATCTCCCCATTGTCTATAGGCTGTACCACAGACCACCCTCTAGGAGGAGCTATCCCCCCATTGTCTATAGGCTGTACCACAGACCACCCTCTAGGAGGCGCTATCCCCCCATTGTCTATAGGCTGTACCACAGACCACCCTCTAGGAGGCGCTATCCCCCCATAGTCTATAGGCTGTACACCAGACCACCCTCTAGGAGGCGCTATCCAACAATTGTCTATAGGCTGTACCCCAGACCACCCTTTAGGAGGTGCTATCCCCCCATTGTCTATAGGCTGTACCCCAGACCACCCTTTAGGAGGTGCTATCCCCCCATTGTCTATAGGCTGTTCCCCAGACCACCCTCTAAAAGGCACTATCCCTCCCACTGTCTATAGGCTGTACCCCAGACCACCCTCTCTAGGAGGCGCTATCCCCCCATTGTCTATAGGCTGTACCCCAGACCAACCACTAGGAGGCGCTATCCCCCCATTGTCTATAGGCTGTACCGCAGACCACCCTCTAGGAGGCGCTATCCCCCCATAGTCTATAGGCTATACTGCAGACCAACCTCTAGGAGGCGCTATCCCCCCATTGTCTATAGGCTGTACCCCAGACCACCCTCTAGGAGGTGCTATCCCCCCATTGTCTATAGGCTGTACCCCAGACCACCCTCTAGGAGGCGCTATCCCCCCATTGTCTATAGGCTGTACCCCAGACCACCCTCTAGGAGGCGCAATCCCCCCATAGTCTATAGGCTGTACCCCAGACCTCCCTCTAGGAGGCGCTATCCCCCCATTGTCTATAGGCTGTACCCCAGACCTCCCTCTAGGATGTGCTATCCCCCCATAGTCTATAGGCTGTACCCCAGACCTCCCTCTAGGAGGCGCTATCCCCCCATTGTCTATAGGCTGTACCCCAGACCTCCCTCTAGGACAGCGTTTTTCAACCACTGTGCCGCTGCACACTAGTGTGCCGTGAGATATTGTCTGGTGTGCCGTGGGAAAAATTCCAATTTCATCTGTAACATGTGGCTTCGGCTCACAAATAGACCAGTCATTAGAATCTAATGATTCAGTGGTCGGCAAGCCGCGGCTCGCGAGCCACATGCGGCTCTTTACCCAGTCTAATGCGGCTCTTCTGTGTGCCGGGCGCCTGCTCCCCTCCCTCCTCTCGGTCGGCCGCTCCCCTGCCTCCTCTCGGTTGGCAGCCCCAAAAGTCCGCGCGGACCTTTTAATCCGGCTTGCGGATGCGGCTGTCAGGATGTGTGTAGGCGGGGCAGCGTGCCGAACGTGAGGGGAGGGGAGCTAGGCTCCTCTCACAGTCCGCCCTGAAGACCCGAACGGCGCGGGAAGACAGCGAGAGGAACGCAAAAGGTAAGTGAATTGACACGGGGGACTTGGCTTACTAGAAGGGGGGGGGGGGAATAGTACTGTGGGGGATGAAATACTATATGAGGGATGAATTACTTTATGAGGGATGAAATACTATATGGGGGGATGAAATACTATATGGGGGATGAATTACTATATCAGGGATGAATTACTATATGAGGGATGAATACTATATGGGGGGGATGAAATACTATATGGGGGGATGAATTACTATATGAGGGATGAAATACTATATGGGGGGATGAAATACTATATGAGGGATGAATTACTATATGGGGGGGATGAAATACTATATGGGGGATGAATTACTATATGAGGGATGAATTACTGTATGAGGGATGAATTACTGTATGAGGGATGAAATACTATATGGGGGGATGAAATACTATATGGGGGATGAAATACTATATGAGGGATGAAATACTATATGAGGGATGAATTACTATATGAGGGATGAAATACTATATGGGGGGATGAAATACTATATGGGGGGATGAAATACTATATGGGGGGATGAAATACTATATGAGGGATGAATTACTATGGGGGATGAATTACTATATGGGGGGATGAATTACTATATGGGGGATTAATTACTATGCTTACTATGGGGGAATATTACTATACTTACTATGGATGACACATACACATCATTCATCTACTCTTGGTCCGGCCCCCGGGTCCAATTATAAAATACTTTATTATTTCATAATAAAGTAATTATAAAATAATTTCTTTGTGTTTGATTCCTATTCAAGAGAATTACTTTATATATAGTCAATATAGGCACAGAGGTAAATTTTTTTAACATTTTCTAATGGTGGTGTGCCTCGTGATTTTTTTCATGAAAAAAAAGTGTGCCTTTGCACAAAAAAGGTTGAAAAACACTGCTCTAGGAGGTGCTATCCCCCCATAGTCTATAGGCTGTACCGTAAACCACCCTCTAGGAGGCGCTATCCTCCCATTGTCTATAGGCTGTACCCCAGACCACCCTCTAGGAGGCGCTATCCCCCCATAGTCTATAGGCTGTACCCCAGACCTCCCTCTAGGAGGCGCTATCCCCCCATTGTCTATAGGCTGTACCCCAGACCTCCCTCTAGGAGGTGCTATATCCCCCCATAGTCTATAGGCTGTACCCCAGACCTCCCTCTAGGAGGCGCTATCCCCCCATTGTCTATAGGCTGTACCCCAGACCACCCTCTAGGAGGTGCTATCCCCCCATATTCTATAGGCTGTACCGTAAACCACCCTCTAGGAGGCGCTATCCCCCCCCATTGTCTATAGGCTGTACCCCAGACCACCCTCTAGGAGGCGCTATCCCCCCATTGTCTATAGGCTGTACCCCAGACCACCCTCTAGGAGGCGTTATCCCCCCATTGTCTATAGGCTGTACCCCAGACCACCCTCTAGGAGGCGTTATCCCCCCATTGTCTATAGGCTGTACCCCAGACCACCCTCTAGGAGGTGCTATCCCCCCATAGTCTATAGGCTGTACCCCAGACCACCCTCTAGGAGGCGTTATCCCCCCCATTGTCTATAGGCTGTACCCTAAACCACCCTCTAGGAGGCGCTATCCCCCCATTGTCTATAGGCTGTACCCCAAACCACCCTCTAGGAGGTGCTATCCCCCCATAGTCTATAGGCTGTACCCCAGACCTCCCTCTAGGAGGCGCTATCCCCCCATTGTCTATAAGCTGTACCCCAAACCACCCTCTAGGAGGCGCTATCCCCCCATTGTCTATAGGCTGTACCCCAAACCACCCTCTAGGAGGTGCTATCCCCCCATAGTCTATAGGCTGTACCCCAGACCTCCCTCTAGGAGGCGCTATCCCCCCATTGTCTATAAGCTGTACCCCAGACCACCCTCTAGGAGGTGCTATCCCCCCATAGTCTATAGGCTGTACCCCAGACCTCCCTCTAGGAGGCGCTATCCCCCCCATTGTCTATAAGCTGTACCGTAAACCACCCTCTAGGAGGCGCTATCCCCCCATTGTCTATAAGCTGTACCCCAGACCACCCTCTAGGAGGTGCTATCCCCCCATAGTCTATAGGCTGTACCCCAGACCTCCCTCTAGGAGGCGCTATCCCCCCATTGTCTATAAGCTGTACCCCAGACCTCCCTCTAGGAGGTGCTATCCCCCCATTGTCTATAGGCTGTACCCCAGACCACCCTCTAGGAGGCGTTATCCCCCCATTGTCTATAAGCTGTACCCCAGACCACCCTCTAGGAGGCGCCATTTGCTTTACAAGTGAAGGTCCTTTTTTTCTGGTGGCCTCTTCTGTACAGCCATCTGGTGGCCATTTGTGAGAACTACAAGAAGGATCCCAGTGGCTGCATTAGTTTTATTGTTCTCAGTTCGAATTGCATTCGTCATTCGCTCTGCTTTCCTCCAGCAAACTCCAAGTTGCTGTCTGATCATGTGGCTCATACTATTACATAACAATGCTTATAGCTGGGAACTTTCATTGGATCTTGCCCGGCAATGCCAGAATTGCCCGTAGTTGAGTATTGGGGTAACACAGGGACAATCGAGAAGTATTGGGGTAACACAGGGATAATAGAGAAGTATTGGGGTAACACAGGGATAATAGAGAAGTATTGGGGTAACACAGGGACAATCGAGAAGTATTGGGGTAACACAGAGATAATAGAGAAGTATTTGGGTAACACAGGGACAATAGGGAAGTTTTGGGGTAACACAGGGACAATAGTGGAGTATTGGGGTAACACAGGGACAATAGTGGAGTATTGGGGTAAAAGGGATAAAGAGAAGTATTGGGGTAACACAGGGATAATGGTGATCTTGGTGACAGTAGATCTCAGTGATGGGTGATCTTGGTGACAGTAGATCTCATTGATGGGTGATCTTGGTGACAGTAGATCCCAGTGATGGTAGATCTTTCTGACAGTAGATCTCAGTGTTGGTTGATCTCGGTGATGGGTGATCTTGGTGACAGTAGATCTTAGTGATGGGTGATCTTAGTGACAGTAGATCTCAGTGATGGGGGGTCTTAGTGACAGTAGATCTTAGTGATGGGTGATCTTAGTGACAGTAGATCTCAGTGATGGGTGATCTTGGTGACAGTAGATCTCAGTGATGGGTGATCTTGGTGACAGTAGATCCCAGTGATTGGTGATCTTAGTGACAGTAGATCTCATTGATGGGTGATCTTGGTGACAGTAGATCTCAGTGATGGGTGATCTTGGTGACAGTAGATCCCAGTGATTGGTGATCTTGGTGACAGTAGATCTCAGTGATGGGTGATCTTGGTGACAGTAGATCCCAGTGATTGGTGATCTTGGTGACAGTAGATCTCATTGATGGGTGATCTTGGTGACAGTAGATCTCAGTGATGGGTGATCTTGGTGACAGTAGATCTCAGTGATGGGTGATCTTGGTGACAGTAGATCCCAGTGATTGGTGATCTTGGTGATAGTAGATCCCAGTGATGGATGATCTTGGTGACAGTAGATCTCATTGATGGGTGATCTTGGTGACAGTAGATCTCAGTGATGGGTGATCTTGGTGACAGTAGATCCCAGTGATTGGTGATCTTGGTGACAGTAGATCCCAGTGATGGGTGATCTTGGTGACAGTAGATCCCAGTGATTGGTGATCTTGGTGACAGTAGATCCCAGTGATGGGTGATCTTGGTGACAGTAGATCTCATTGATGGGTGATCTTGGTGACAGTAGATCCCAGTGATTGGTGATCTTGGTGACAGTAGATCCCAGTGATGGGTGATCTTGGTGACAGTAGATCTCATTGATGGTCGATCTTGGTGACAGTAGATCTCAGTAATGGAATTTCTTGGTGATAGTAAATCTCATTGATTGGTGATCTTTCTGACAGTAGATCTCTCAGTGTTGGATGATCTCGGTGATGGGTGGTCTTTGTGACAGTAGATCTCAGTGATGGGGGTTCTTGGTGACAGTAGATCTTAGTGAGAGTAGATCTCCGTGATGGGGGATCTTGGTGACAGTAGATCTCAGTGATGGGGAATCTTGCTGACAGTAGATCTCAGTGATGGGGGATCTCTTGGTGACAGTAGATCTCAGTGATGGGTGGTCTTAGTGACAGTAGATCTTAGTGATGGGGTATCTTGGTGACAGTAGATCTCATTGACAGTAGATCTCAGTGACTGTAGATCTCAGTGATGGGGGATCTTGGTGACAGTAGATCTCAGTGATGGGTGGTCTTAGTGACAGTAGATCTTAGTGATATTAGATCTCAGTGATGGGTGATCTTGGTGACAGTAGATCTCAGTGATGGGTGATCTTGGTGACAGTAGATCTCAGTGATGGGCGGTCTTAGTGACAGTAGATCTCAGTGATGGGTGATCTTGATGACAGTAGATCTCAGTGATGGGGGGTCTTAGTGAAAGTAGATCTTAGTGACAGTAGATCTTAGTGATGGGGGATCTTTGTGACAGTAGATCTCAGTGATGGGTGATCATGGTGACAGTAGATCTCAGTGATGGGGGGTCTTAGTGAAAGTAGATCTTAGTGATGGGGGATCTTTGTGACAGTAGATCTCAGTGATGGATGATCTTGGTGACAGTAGATCTCAGTGATGGGTGATCTTGGTGATAGTAGATCTTAGTGATGGGGGGTCTTGGTGACAGTAGATCTTAGTGAAGGAAGATCTTGGTGACAGTAGATGTCAGTGATGGGGGGTATTGGTGACAGTAGATCTCAGTTACAGTAGATCTCAGTGATGGGGGGTCTTGGTGACAGTAGATCTCAGTGATGGGGGATCTTGGTGACAGTAG
This sequence comes from Staurois parvus, assembly GCA_951230385.1. Classification (NCBI taxonomy): domain Eukaryota; kingdom Metazoa; phylum Chordata; class Amphibia; order Anura; family Ranidae; genus Staurois; species Staurois parvus. The sequence continues at coordinate 9,588 of CATNWA010003807.1, read as the reverse complement.
ATCTTAGTGACAGTAGATCTCAGTGATGGGGGGTCTTGGTGACAGTAGATCTTAGTGACAGTAGATCTCAGTGATGAGGGGTCTTGGTGACAGTAGATCTTAGTGACAGTAGATCTTAGTGATGGGGGGTCTTGGTGACAGTAGATCTTAGTGATGGGGGATCTTGGTGACAGTAGATCTCAGTGATGGGGGATCTTGGTGACAGTAGATCTCAGTGATGGGGGATCTCGGTGACAGTAGATCTCAGTGATGGGGGATCTCGGTGACAGTAGATCTTAGTGATGGGAGATCTCGGTGACAGTAGATCTCAGTGATGGGGAATCTTGGTGACAGTAGATCTCAGTGATGGGGGATCTTGGTGACAGTAGATCTCAGTGATAGGGGATCTTGGTGACAGTAGATCTCAGTGATGGGGGATCTTGGTGACAGTAGATCTCAGTGATGGGGGGTCTTGGTGACAGTAGATCTTAGTGACAGTAGATCTCAGTGATGGGGGGGTCTTGGTGACAGTAGATCTTAGTGACAGTAGATCTTAGTGATGGGGGGTCTTGGTGACAGTAGATCTTAGTGACAGTAGATCTCAGTGATGGGGGGTCTTGGTGACAGTAGATCTTAGTGACAGTAGATCTCAGTGATGGGGGGGTCTTGGTGACAGTAGATCTTAGTGACAGTAGATCTTAGTGATGGGGGGTCTTGGTGACAGTAGATCTTAGTGACAGTAGATCTCAGTGATGGGGGGTCTTAGTGACAGTAGATCTTAGTGATGGGGGATCTTGGTGACAGTAGATCTCAGTGATGGGGGATTCGGTGACAGCAGATCTCAGTGATGGGGGATCTTGGTGACAGTAGATCTCAGTGATGGGGGATCTTGGTGACAGTAGATCTCAGTGATGGGGGATCTTGGTGACAGTAGATTTCAGTGATGGGGGATCTTGGTGACAGTAGATCTCAGTGATGGGGGATCTCGGTGACAGTAGATCTTAGTGACAGTAGATCTTAGTGATGGGGGGTCTTGGTGACAGTAGATCTTAGTGATGGGGGTTCTTGGTGACAGTAGATCTCAGTGATGGGGGATCTTGGTGACAGTAGATCTTAGTGATGGGGGATCTTGGTGACAGTAGATCTTAGTGATGGGGGTTCTTGGTGACAGTAGATCTCAGTGATGGGGGTTCTTGGTGACAGTAGATCTCAGTGATGGGGGATCTTGGTGACAGTAGATCTTAGTGATGGGGGATCTTGGTGACAGTAGATCTCAGTGATGGGGGGTCTTGGTGACAGTAGATCTTAGTGACAGTAGATCTCAGTGAAGGGGGGTCTTGGTGACAGTAGATCTTAGTGACAGTAGATCTTAGTGATGGGTGATCTTAGTGACAGTAGATCTCAGTGATGGGGGGTCTTGGTGACAGTAGATCTTAGTGACAGTAGATCTCAGTGATGGGGGGTCTTGGTGACAGTAGATCTTAGTGACAGTAGATCTTAGTGATGGGGGGTCTTATTGACAGTACATCTTAGTGATGGGGGATCTTGGTGACAGTAGATCTCAGTGATGGGGGATCTTGGTGACAGTAGATCTCAGTGATGGGGGATCTCGGTGACAGTAGATCTCAGTGATGGGGGATCTCGGTGACAGTAGATCTCAGTGATGGGGGATCTTGGTGACAGTAGATCTCAGTGATAGGGGATCTTGGTGACAGTAGATCTCAGTGATGGGGGATCTTGGTGACAGTAGATTTCAGTGATGGGGGATCTTGGTGACAGTAGATCTCAGTGATGGGGGGTCTTGGTGACAGTAGATCTTAGTGACAGTAGATCTCAGTGATGGGGGGTCTTGGTGACAGTAGATCTTAGTGACAGTAGATCTTAGTGATGGGGGGTCTTGGTGACAGTAGATCTTAGTGACAGTAGATCTCAGTGATGGGGGGTCTTGGTGACAGTAGATCTTAGTGACAGTAGATCTTAGTGATGGGGGGTCTTAGTGACAGTAGATCTTAGTGATGGGGGATCTTGGTGACAGTAGATCTCAGTGATGGGGGATCTCGGTGACAGCAGATCTCAGTGATGGGGGATCTTGGTGACAGTAGATCTCAGTGATGGGGGATCTTGGTGACAGTAGATCTCAGTGATGGGGGATCTTGGTGACAGTAGATTTCAGTGATGGGGGATCTTGGTGACAGTAGATCTCAGTGATGGGGGATCTCGGTGACAGTAGATCTCAGTGATGGGGGATCTCGGTGACAGTAGATCTCAGTGATGGGGGATCTCGGTGACAGTAGATCTCAGTGATGGGGGATCTCGGTGACAGTAGATCTCAGTGATGGGGGATCTCGGTGACAGTAGATCTCAGTGATGGGGGATCTTGGTGACAGTAGATCTCAGTGATAGGGGATCTTGGTGACAGTAGATCTCAGTGATGGGGGATCTTGGTGACAGTAGATTTCAGTGATGGGGGATCTTGGTGACAGTAGATCTCAGTGATGGGGGGTCTTGGTGACAGTAGATCTTAGTGACAGTAGATCTCAGTGATGGGGGGTCTTGGTGACAGTAGATCTTAGTGACAGTAGATCTTAGTGATGGGGGGTCTTGGTGACAGTAGATCTTAGTGACAGTAGATCTCAGTGATGGGGGGTCTTGGTGACAGTAGATCTTAGTGACAGTAGATCTTAGTGATGGGGGGTCTTAGTGACAGTAGATCTTAGTGATGGGGGATCTTGGTGACAGTAGATCTCAGTGATGGGGGATCTCGGTGACAGCAGATCTCAGTGATGGGGGATCTTGGTGACAGTAGATCTCAGTGATGGGGGATCTTGGTGACAGTAGATCTCAGTGATGGGGGATCTTGGTGACAGTAGATTTCAGTGATGGGGGATCTTGGTGACAGTAGATCTCAGTGATGGGGGATCTCGGTGACAGTAGATCTCAGTGATGGGGGATCTCGGTGACAGTAGATCTCAGTGATGGGGGATCTCGGTGACAGTAGATCTCAGTGATGGGGGATCTCGGTGACAGTAGATCTCAGTGATGGGGGATCTCAGTCTTTTGTACAATAAATGTAAATATCCTCCACAACTCTGATTTGCATTATCAACCTAAAATCTATTTTTTAACCAGGATGTCCCCTGAGCTCCTCCCAGGACTTCTGCTCTGTAGCTCCCTCATCACCTCCGCTCTTCTCCCGGAGCTCCCTACCCCAACATCTCCTCCACCCAATCCCAATGCAGCATCCACATGAATATCAACCTCGTCAGGGAAGCCTCTACCGATCATTCCTCCATCAACTCATCTCCTCCAAGCTCTTCACTCCCCCCCCCCCCCCACTATTAGATTGTCAGCTCCCAGGATCGGGCTCCTCCTGTCCTTCCAATGTGAAGCTCTGAGGACTCTGTGGGATCTATAGACAGAAATATAATATATACACCCTGTATGGTATATAAAGGTGAGGGGGGAGGTGATGATGGGGGGAGTGATGTCTGGGGGGGAGGTGATGATGGGGGGAGTGATGTCTGGGGGGGAGGTGATGTCGGGGGGGAGGTAATGATGGGGGGAGGTGATGATGGGGGGGTGACGTTGGCGGGGGAGGTGATGATGGGGGGGTGATTCTGGGGGGGGGGTTATGTCGGGGGGGAGGTAATGATGGGGGGAGGTGATGATGGGGGGGGTGATTCTGGGGGGGGGTTATGTCGGGGGGGAGGTAATGATGGGGGGAGGTGATGATGGGGGGGTGATTCTGGGGGGGGGGTTATGTCGGGGGGGAGGTAATGATGGGGGGAGGTGATGATGGGGGGGTGATGTCGGGGGGGGTGATGATGGGGGGGTGACATTGGCGGGGGGAGGTGATGATGGGGGGAGGTGATGATGGGGGGGTGATTCTGGGGGAGGGTTATGTCGGGGGGGAGGTAATGATGGGGGGAGGAGTGATGATGGGGGGGTGATGTCTTGGGGGGTGATGATGGGGGGGTGACATTGGCGGGGGGAGGTGATGATGGGGGGGTGATGTTGGCGGGGGGAGGTGATGATGGGGGGAGGTGATGATGGGGGGGTGATTCTGGGGGGGGGGGGTTATGTCGGGGGGGAGGTAATGATGGGGGGAGGTGATGATGGGGGGGTGATGTCGGGGGGGGGGTGAATGGGGGTGGGGGTGATGGGGGGTGGGTGAACATTGGCGGGGGGAGGTGATGATGGGGGGTGATGTTGGGGGGGGAGGTGATGATGGGGGGGGTGATGTTGGGGGGGGAGGTGATGACGGGGGGGCTGCACCTGCTATTACAGATGTGAGTCTCCATTGGAGAACAATTGAGGAGAGTTGGGGGAGGGGGGCACAGATGGGTATATAAATTACAGAAATTTCCCCATTCAGGAGGCATCTTCCCGTCAGTGGGGGCTCCCCCTCCCCCTCCCCCTCCCCCTCCCTCCATGGACTTTTATTGCCCTCCCTTCTCTTTGTCTGCCCCTCCCCCTCCCCATCTCACCCCAACAAAGAGAATGATTAGAATTCCCAAAATACCTCCCAAACACCTAACTTGTAATATTCCCCATCATCCCCATCATCCCCTTCCGTCCGTAATCCACCATCATCCCCATCCTCCGTAATCCACCATCATCCCCATCCTCCGTAATCCACCATCACCCCCATCATTCCCCATCCCATCTCCGTATTTCCCATCACCATCCATCCCCGTATTCCACCATCATCCTCCGTATTCCACCATCATCCCCATCCTCCGTAATCCACCATCATCCCCATCCTCCGTAATTCCACCATCATCCCCATCCTCCGTATTCCACCATCATCCCCATCCTCCGTATTCCACCATCATCCCCATCCTCCGTATTCCACCATCATCCCCATCCTCCGTATTCCACCTTCATCCCCATCCTCCGTATTCCACCATCATCCCCCATCCTCCGTAATCCACCATGATCCCCATTCCTCCCGTATTCCACCATCACCCCCCATCCTCCGTAATATCATATCCCCATCCTCTCGTAATCCACCAATCACCCCCATGCCTCCGATTGAATTCCACCATAATCCCCATCCTAATAAAAAGTTTTCCACGCCATCATCCCCATCCTCCGTATTCCACCATCATCCCCATCCTCCTATTCCACCCATCATTGCCCATCCTCCGTAATCCACCATCATCCACCATCCTTCCGTTATTCCCGTATTCCAACCATCACCCCCATCCTCCGTAATTCCACCATCATCCATCCATCCTCCGTATTCCACCATCAATCCCCCATCCTCCGTATTCCCCCATCACCCCAACCTCCGTATTCAATTCTACCATCATCCCCATCCTCCGTATTCCACCATCATCCCCCATCCTCCGTATGTCCACCATCATCCCCATCCTCTGAGGTTTTCTCCTCTGTTTGTATGTTTTTACCTCCATCACCTGACCAACGCGTGACCTCGGGACTCCCTATCACCTCCAAATGTTCACTACTATCCCGTGAGGGATCCGACCACCTCTAAGGATCATACTCAAATAATAATACTACTATCCCCATATACAGGAGGACCCCTCTATAGAGGAATACAGATAATTAATACTTACTATCCCCATATACAGGAGCCGACCCCCTAGAGAAATACACTCAATAATACTACTCTACTCCCATTATACAGGAGGACCCCTCTAGAGGAATATATACCTAATAATACTACTATCTCCCATATACAGGAGGACCCCCTTCTCTAGAGGAATACACTCATAATAATACTATCTTACAGGAGGGGGACCCCCATATTACTGGAGGACCCCTCTAGAGGAATACAGAGATAATACTATCCCCATATACAGGGAGGACCCCTCTAGAGGAATACAGATAATATGATACTACTAATCCCCATTATACAGGAGGACCCCTCTAGAGGAATATACAGATAATAAGTTACTACTATCCCCATGATACAGGAGGACCCCTCTAGAGGAATACACTAATAATACTATACTATCCACCATATACAGGAGGAACCCCTCTAGAGGAATATAGATAATAATACTACTATATCCCCATATACAGGAGGACCCCTCTAGAGGAATACACTAATAATACTACTATCCCCATATACAGGAGGACCCCTCTAGAGGAATACATACTAATAATACTTATCCCATATACAGGAGGACCCCTCTAGAGGAATAACTACTAATAATACTACTATCCCCCTATACAGGAGAGGACCCCTCGGAGAGGAATACACTATAATAATATATACTATCCCCATATACAGGAATGGACCCCCTCTAGAGGGAATATACTAATAATACTACTATTGTCTAACTGTGGACCATATACGGAGGACTATCCCCTATATACAGGAAGGACTAGAGGAATATATAATAATACTACTATCCCCATATATCAGGAGGACCCCTCTAGAGGAATATACTAATAATAACATACTATCCCCATATACAGGAGAGGACCCCCTCTAGAGGAATACAGATAATAATACTACTATCCCCCATATACAGGAGAGGACCCCTCTAGAGGAATACACTAATAATACTACTATCCCCATATACAGGAGGACCCCTCTAGAGCGAGAAATAACTAATGAATTAACTACTAATCTCCATATACAGGGGGACCCCTCTAGAGGAATACACTAATAATACTACTATCCCCATATACAGGCGAGGACCCCTCTAGAGGAATACAGATAATAATACTAGATCCCCATATACAGGGGGACCCCTCAAGAGGAATATACTAAGAATATACTACTATCCCCATATACAGGAGGACCCCTCTAGAGGAATATATCAGATAATAATACTACTATCCCCATATATCAGGAGGACCCCTCTAGAGGGAATATTCATACTAATAATACACTATCCCATATACAGGAGGACCCCCTCTAGAGGAATACAGATAATATACTTACTAAGTCCCCATTATACAGGTTGTAGGGCCCCTCTAGATTGGTAATTACAGATAATAATACTTACTATCCCCATATACTGGAGGATCCCTCTAGAGGGATTACACTAATAATACTACTATCTCCATATACAGGAGGACCCCTCTAGAGGAATACACTATTAAGACTACTATCCCCATTACAGGGGGGACCCCTCTAGAGGAATACAGATTTAATATTCTACTATCCCCATATTACAGGAGGACCCCTCTAGAGGAATACAGATAATACTACTATCCCATATACAGGAGGGACCCCTCTTAGAGGAAATTACAAGATATTAATACTACTATCCCTCATATACTAGAGGACTATATTCTCTAGAGGAAGATACAGGATAATATTAACTATCCCCATATACAGGAGGACCCCTCCTAGAGGAATATACAGATAAATATACTACTATCCCCATATACAGGAGGACCCCTTCTAGAGGAATACCAGATAATAATACTACTATCCCCTATTATACAGGCAAGGACCCCTCTAGAGGAATAAACTAAAGATAATACTACTAGGGGGGATTCCCCATATACAATTGAATACTACTATCCATATAGAGGATCCCCTTAGTTTTGGAATACAGAAAATTTTAACTACTATCCCCATATACAGGAGGACCCCTTGTAAATAGAGGGAATATAACAGAATAATGTGTTATACTATCCCCATATACAGGAGGACCCCTCTAGAGGAATATGAATACTACTTATCCCATATTACAGGAGGAGCCCCTTTTTATAATTCATAGATACTATTATGCCCCATATACAGGAGGACTCCCTCCTAGAGGTATTGACAGAGATAATACTACTATCCCTCATATACAAGGAGGACCCCTCTAGAGGAATACACTATAATACTACTATCCCCATTACAACAGGAGGACCCCCTCTAGAGGAATACATGATTATAAATACTACTATCCCATATACAGGAGGACCCCCTCTAATAGGAATATACTATATAATTACTACTATCCCCATATACAGGGGGACTCCCTCTAGAGGAATAATACTAAGGTTAATACTACTATCCCCATATACAGGAGGAACCCTCTAGAGGAATACACTAATAATACTACTATCCCCATATACAGGCGGACCATCTAGGTGGAAGATACACTATCAATACTACTATTCCCCATATTTTTTTTAGGAGGACCCCTCGTAGGGAATACACTAAATTAATGTTTAACTACTATGTTCTTAAAACATATACATGGAGGACCCTCCTTCTAGAGGACTACACTAATAATACTACTATCCCCATATACAGGAGCAATCCCTTAGAGGAATTATACTAACTATATTAATACTATCCCCATATTACAGGGGAGGGACCCCTCTAGAGGAATACAGATAATAATACTACTTATCCGATATACAGGGGGACCCCTCTAGAGGAATAAACAGATAATTACTATATCCCATATAGACAGGAGGGACCCCTCTTAGAGGAATTTGTTAACAGATAATAATACCTACTATCTAACATTATAAGAAAAAAAAGATAAAGAGAAATATAATGATTAATACTACTATCCCCAATAACTAGGAGGACCCTCTAGATGAATACAAGGGGATTATTAAATACTAAACTACTTCCCATATACAGGATTACCCTCTAGAGGAATATAATATAATACTACTCCCCTATACAGGGGGGGCCCCTCTAGGGGAATACAGATAATTACACATCCCCTTTAAACAGGGGGACCCCTCTAAGGAATAACTAATAATACTACTATCCCCATATACAGGGACCCCTCAGGGAATACAGAAAATAATACACTATCCCCCATATACAGGGGTTTTAGGGTCAAAAAACTTTTTCCCCAAATTTAAGGGGGTTGAAATAACTAATAATACCCTATCCCCATATAAGGGGACCCCTCTAAGAATACAAAAAAAAAATACTACATCCCCTATACAGGGAGCCCCCCTTAGAGGAAAAACTAATAATACAAAATATCCCCATAAACAGGGGACCCCTCAGGGGAATACATAATAAACTACATCCCCATAACAGGGGACCCCTCTAGGAATCCTAAAAATACACTATCCCCATAAAAAAGGGGCCCCCTCTAGAGGAATACATAAAAAAAACTATCCCCATATACGGGGACCCCCCTGGGGAATAAAATAAAAATACTACTATCCCCATTACGGGGACCCCTCTAAGGAATACAATAATAATACTACTATCCCCATAACGGGGACCCCTCTAAAAGGAATAATTAATAATACAACCTTCCCCATTCGAGGCCCCCTCTGGGGGAATACAATAAATTTACTACTATCCCCTATAAAAGGGGGCCCCCTCTAGGGGAATACACAAAAATACACTATCCCATATAAGAGGCCCCTCAAAGGGGAAATACAATAAAAATACTACTATCCCCCTTTTATCAAGAAGGGGGAATCCAAAACCCACCCCCAAAAAGGAATTGAAAATAAAAAATTACTACTATCCCCTTTACAGGAGGACCCCTCAAGGAATAAAAAATAATACTCTTTTCCCCATATACAGGGGCCCCTCAGAGGAAATACAGATAAAATACAACCCCCATATACAGGGGACCCCTTAGGGGGAATAAAAAAATATATTCCCCCTATACAGGGGACCCCTCTAGAGGAAAAACAAAATAA